>APFE031315808.1:0-57572 GCA_000404065.3 Pinus taeda | reverse complement strand
CAATATTTACATTGCGTTAATAACTTTTTCGATATTCTATTTTATATGGGTAAAGGTAGGTAAACAACATTAATGAAATATTTCATGAATATCCAAATTTATTAATATATTTCACCTATACCCAAATTAACAATAAAAATTTCATGGATGCCCACATGAAATAATTTAAAATTATTTAGAACATGTACCTCTCTTTAAATATAAATTATTTTGATTGGTTTACATATTATCACATGGAAATTACGTGAACATTTCATGGGCACTTTTAGGCCGAAATTTCCTCTAGTGGGTTCTTGGTCCATGTCATGCCTCATGAGAACTAAACCTTCCATGAAAATAACTCTTTACATTGTGTCCTACAAAATTAAGAAGCAATCTATTCAAGATGCAATATGTTGTGAAGCCCATTGGATTTGATTAGATTGAAGTTACCATCTAGTACCCAAGGAGACTCCACGAATAAGTACTTGAGCCAATGGATATAGTTGAAGAATAAGGTTTCATCTCTAGGAAGTGTGGGTCCATTAGCATTAGACAAGTAACATATATCCTCTGACCCAATAAGCTAGAATTTAACTATTAAGACCATATATTTCATAGAAATTTATATGACTAAGACCTTTTGATAGCTCCAAAATATGGAAAGTCTACCCACTTGCCCCTGAGTATCTATTATCATTGATTAGAAACCTCTAATCCTTTTGGAGGCAATCATCTCTATTGATTCACTTAAAGTTTTTTTTCTTGAACCATTAAAAGACTTGGATTTTCCGATCTCCATTTAGCATTGAGGGGACATTTCTTACCTTTATAGTTACTACTCCTAATTCTTTTAGAGATAAATTTCATTCTTGCAAGTGGGGATCATTAGGGTGATAACCTTCATATGTTAACTTGATTTTGCGAGAGTTGAACAACATTACCTATAGTTCCTCTAAGATTTTATAGTTTCTCTTTATATGCTTTCTCTTTTCTTATTTATGTGGCTTAGGGGAATCTTTCAATGGTTGAGTCGGGTTAGTGCTAGATATTTCCAAGATTTCTCTCTGCTCTTGTCTATGTGATTTGAGGAAATAATTGGTTATAATTTTGACTTGGTGTTCAACAATGCAAATAGGATCATTTCCCTTCCAAGATTTTACAATACATAGTTTGTCTAGGGAATAAAGGTCCATATCTTTGGACTCTTATTTCTTCTTGTCATCCTCTAGATATACCATAAGAATTTATTGAAGAACTAGTTCCAAGATCTCTTTATGGATCTTATGGATAGTTTTTGTTTTAAATTCAACTTCGAAGGAATTGAGTGAATCCTTCATTACTATATCTACGGGATCATGGTCAAAATGTGTCGCTATCAATGGTTAAAGCCATCTATGGCATTAGCTATCCTTCTACTGTATGGAGGCGAAAGGGGCTAAGGGAGCTTCAACGATAGATGATAGGCTTGTTTAATCCCTTGGGGTCCTTGCTTTCCACCAAATCAGGTGTAGTGGCTACGGAAAGAAGAGGGAAATTCCTATAGAGATTTCCAAATTCTCGACAATGGTGACATATAAATGTGATCTCCTCATAATCTAGTTTTTCTTCAAAACATCATCATGGTAGTATATGCGAACTCATACAAGAAACCCTAAAAACAAACCAAAAACCAACCAAACAGTTACAGTACTCATAGTTTAAAGGCTCTAAATAGCCAGATCTCTCATTATGCCACAAAAATATTTTCAGAATTTAAGTTTAACGTGAGATGCTTCAGAAAACCCTTCATGCATTCACAAGAAAAATTCAAATGATAAGCCCGGAATCAAAACTAACTGGGATCTTTAGAAAATGAAATCCATGAGTTGGTTGGTTCAGCCGAAAACTTCCCCGAATGCTCGGTAATCTCAAAAAAAGGATTTCCTACACAACTTAATTCAACCATTAACAAAGAGGGAGAAAACGATACTAAAATCCTGATCTAATGGAGATACCTACCATCATATTCAGAAATTTAACCACCATTCAAACCCTAGTGATTAAATAAGATATTGTGTTTAAAATCACTCTTCATAAAGCTATCATCAATGGCTGTAATTAAAAATCATGCACAGAAATAAAATATCGTACAACATTTCCGAAAGAGTAACACGAGCAAGATTTCAACTCCAAAGTCTTTCTTTATTGCACAAAAAAAATGACTACGAGAGAGCTTTATATAGCATAAGACTCCTAGATCGAATGACCCCTGACACCCCATTTAAAGGAAAATATCCCCAACAACTAGTTTGAGTGATCCATGTCAAAATGTTCTCGACCATTGATGAGGATCAAAATCTCTTTTAATCTCATCTGCCGAAATTTTAAATGCATTTTAATACATTAAAAAAATAAAATCTTGCATTTATTTTCCTCAAAAATTGATTATATTATTTATTATTTTTCTTTTATTTTTTAATTTATTTATTCTTTTGAATTTATTTTTAATTTATTTATTTTATCTTTTATTTTTTATTTATTTTTTAATTTTTTTTTTTTTTTAATTTTTTATTGAGTTTTATTGGACCCTCGAACTTAGCCTTTGGAAAAACCACCTAGGACCTAGGACTATTGAGGGGATAATGTATTTTCTAACCCTCAAGACACTTAACATCATAACCTTTACAATTTTACATCTCAAGGCGAAAAACCCATTTGACATAGACCCTAATAAACTACCCACTTCTGCGACACAAATATAATCTAACAGATCAAGCAATTTGTAATAACCTAACCAAATAATTTGGATTATTTCCAAATTACTTTTACATAGACTCGAAGCACACTAAGATTCCCCTAAGATTCTAAGGACAAAATCCATTCCAGCTTTGGGTTTAAGCTGAAGCAAAACTATGCCGATCATGGATCGGTGAGACAAAAAACCTTTCGAAAGGTAGATTATCACTAGAAAATTAGGTTTGCCTAGGAAATTTACGTACCTGACTCAGATCTTCTAATATTATTTACAATTCACACATGCAGATTGTGTTTACAACATAACATGATCAGGTTGATGATGACAGTTGAATGGCACGGACACTTCGATCAAGCGTTATCGCTTTTTTGAAAAAGCAGGTGTACTCCTATGGGTAGTTGACACGCAATGGTCAACACATCTCATCTCCTCTATTAGAAAGGATGTGATTATTTCATCAAACGACAAGTCAGTTGCATTGCTACATATTGCAATAACCAGACTATTCAACGAATCTAGTAGAGAACGCAACAAACTAATGCACTTATCTTGATCTAAAATTTTGATATCAACAGACGATAACTAACTTACCACAGTATTAAATGCATTCAGATGCTCTGTCACCAAGTCTCCATCTTTCATCCTTAGGTTATACAGCATTTTCCGTAGGAAAAATTTATTCACCAAGGACTTATATTGGTACAAAGTCCCTAACTTGTCCCACAAAGCCTTCACCGTAGCTTCCCCTGATACATTCAACAATACTAAATCTGAGACACACAATCGTATTGTGTTCTTTTCCTTCCGATCCAACTTCTTCCATTCTTCATCACACACTCTCGTGTTTAGTACCCAGATCTACTACGATCCACTAATCTTTATCCACCAACAGATCCTCCATCTTGAGTTTCCACAACTCAAAAATCTGACCATTAAATTTTTCGATCTCTATCTTTCCATTGCTCACCATCTTCTTTCACCACTAGAATCAATCCCGCTGATCTCCCACTGAACGGGGTCTACCACAGACCTGAGCAAAACCCCTCAGCAACAAAGGTGTCCCCTTGAAGCGAAAACAACTCTGATACCAAATGTAGGTTTTAACCCTGTACAGAAATTACCTACATATGAATTCTAAAATTGAAAATAAATAATGCGAGAGCATAACACATAAAACACATATACACAGAGATTTTCCCCTCGATCGTAAAATCGGGACTACCAGCCTCATTTTTCATTTTGTTCCTTTCAATGTTATAATACATATTTATAGATGTCAAAGCATCCAATACCATGGACCGAAAACCATCATGTCCAAAACCATGTATGAAAATCATGCACAAAACTATAGAGTGGGGTTACCTACTCCCCTCAAACCCCCCATGACTTCCCCCTGCTATGCAATTGGTGGAACAAAGGGGGGCTACGCCCCCCTCTTAACCCCTCGGTTAACTATGTGGGCTAGTCGTAAAAATAATATAACACAACCCAACAATCCTAGCTCCCAATTTTGCAGTGGCATAATTCTCACAAATTATGTGATCCATCCGTGCCTCACATCTTACTCCTATGGGTATAGGCTCCATATATCAAGTGATAATCTCATGTATACCCCATGACCCTCCTCCCACCTCGCCACACGATGAACTCTACCATCCCATCTTCGAATGGTGTACCCAAAAACTGCGAGAAGCCTACATGACCTTTTGTAGAACAAGTATATCATCCCCTATGTTGCATGACCCTGCAATGCTCCAGAATTCCCTACCTAAGGTGTGTCATAGAAACCTCCCATATTCATTATAACCCTCAAGGGGGTACTCAGGGGAAAATCATATGCCCTCTCTACAACATACCATGTCATCCCTATCTGTCCATGTGTCAGGATGCACATAGTTTGTTTTCCCCAATGGAAAACTCCTCTCCTATCACTGATACTTGGGGTCACATCCATCCGCCTCAAGTCAGTCTGTTGCACCCTACTCCTTATGGTGAGGGAATCAAGGGACAAAAACCAACTTCTTTGTGACTGTTTGTAAGCCCTTATCGATATACTCAAGAGGTGCTCATCGTTGCCTATCTCTATACACCACAGAATGCCACAGCTAGAGGCTGAGTCTGTGTGCAGTAACATACATCCTGTCAGGGTTGCCACCTTTACTACCACACCTCCATGAACTTGAATGGGTGGAACTCCCATCCTAACCCTCTGATAGATCTAACAGGAAAGCCTCCCTACATGCTAGGGGTGGTGTCATTAAGGTGCTACTGCCTGGTGTCCTCTGCACCCCACATATCCATAGGAAATCCTCATCCCCATACAATACTCTGTCTGGTGGCCTATCGATGCCATTGTTGGAAATAATACTGAGAGGGGGGATGAATCAGTATTAGTAAAATCAATAACTTTTTCTTTTCATACTTTGATTTATATAAGTATATCCAATAAAGGTAACTTGCATGTCCATGTAACTGTATTTAAGGTAGTTGGCGTATATCCAGCAAACGTATGATTCAGTTAATTCATCATATGTTAATCTTTAATCAGCGCATGAGTACTTCATTAACCATATAAATAGTAACCATGTGCACTAATAAAAAAAACAAACCATCACACATAAGAAACATACATGAACGCCAAGATTTAAGGTGGAAACCCACTGCGCGACAAAATTCACCTGCTGCTATCTTCTTTTAATATAAGAAAAAATAGTTTACAATATTGTACTGGTGCAAACTCATACCAGTACACATGCACACACCTGTAGAAGGCTACAACCTTCTCTCCTTCTCAAACTACTACTAGAAGGGAGCTACAACCCCCTAGCTCTTGTATTAGCCGATCCATTTACTAGTACATAGGCACTGACCTAAAGAAGGCTACACCCTTCTCTCTTCCTCCAGGGACATCGTTTCATAAATTTTCAGACTGGATACTATTGGAACACAACACCACAATCTGAAGGCCACGTTTCATCAAATTTTCATACCGGACCCACCAGCAACATTGAAGCTCAAAATAAATCATTACTACAATACAACCATCAAATACATCTGCATCAACAAATCACTTAAACTCAATCATCAATCTCTAAATCTACCACAACTCAATCAATCATTCAAAACCCATCATCACTGAAGGAAATGACAATCACTCAATCTAAAAATTTAGAACAATGTCACCAAAACATAATGCAGAACCTAGAACTCTCCATCAATCACCAGAACCAACTACAACTTCAAATATCATTTTTTATACTATATACGATACTTTATTAGGTTGAACCTGCATGTATACGTGCTTTTATCAAAGCGAACCAGCGTACAAATCTGCAAATACTAACTTGAAAACTTCACAGTGATTCTAGAATTCAGTCATACCAAGATCATAACATTTACAAAATAAAACATGCGTTGGTACTCAGATCCAAACTATCCATGATCAAACCACATAATGAAAATTCATTTTAGGTCTTATGATCTCAATCCATCATCCATGATCAACCATATAGGTGCATCCTTAGTTCAGATCAAGAAAAGCATCAGAAACCCATAACCTACATATTTGATCTAACACTTCATAAGATATTCAATGATTTCACCCACTGACCTAATGATCTTCTCCTCATATAGTTTTATGCCATTATCAATACCTTAGATAAAAACCACTTAGGACCAATACCTTGGACCAAATACCTCGGACCAATACCTTGGACCAAATACCTCAGACCAATACCTTGGATCCAAAACCTTGATTTTCCATCCCATACATGTCTTTGAATGTGTGTTTATACGTATGCACTCTTTTTGTTCTATGTGCCCGCATGTATAGGCTACTTTGACAAAGTGAACCAATGTATACCTCTCTGTCTTCAATCTCTGGAGTCTGATCTATAATCCTTTGATGTTAATGTGTTGCACTGTGAACTATCATCTATGTGAGTTGCCATCAAGGACAACACCTATATGATAATGCCAAGAATGACCTCCTTTGATCAGCCCCTGCAAGGGTATGTTGATCATCACACAGCTCTACCCATGATCCACATGCCAGGACAACACTTAGAGTCCACCTACTCTGCTATCGATCTAGCTATACACTAGTGCTGCTTGAAATTATAATATAAACTTGTGGGTGTGTGCCCTCAATCCCCAGATCGAGTGAATAACTACTACCATTATCGAATGAATCCATGATGTGATGGGGAATTTCGCCTTCATCCCAAAAATAGTTTGGTCCTCGAGCCCCTCTAGCAAGTCATGGCCCCGACTGAAATATGGCCATCGATACATCCTAACACCTAGCCTGCTCCATCGGGTACCAGCTCAACCCCTCTCGCCATCCAACCCCATGAGAGGGATCAAATGTAAGAGCACCAATATACGTAATAACTCCACCCTCTGACTCTTGAGTGCTACGCCCTATGCAACTCATATTGCCTCATCTCAATATCATGGTCAACATATAAAATCTGTCTAGGTAACTCAACCACTCTCCCTCCAACATGTAGAGGTCACCTAACAATACTATAGGCCCACTCTATGTAAGCCTCAAGAGAGCTATTGACTGTAAGTACTATAACTTTGGCAGTTGCCTGCCATCTACCTCCATCATGGACTCAACAAGAGTCCTAAGCTGCCTCACCATACATAGCTCCTCAAGCATAACATCCTCATCTAGCTCACGCTCCTCAAGGTGCTTTCCTTGCTGCTGTAGGAAGCGGTCATCTGGGAACTTTGTCACAGCTCTGGGTACCTCTATGCCTATTGGCACCTTTCCAATTGAAGGTCCTATGGGTTTGAGCCCAATTGTCACCACCCACATGTCAATCGAGGCTACTAAAGGAAACTCCCGCAAGGGCGGCTCCTATGTGAGACTAGGTGTATCTACGTGCTCCTCATGACCTTGTGTACCCCCAACATCATGCTCGACCTCCTCCTCCTCAAGCTTCTAATATCTAAAGCCATGTCTCCACCAACAAAAGCACATCCTAGTCTCACCCTCTAACTGTCCCTTGCCTGTCTACTCCTTTTGAGGAGATCGAGTGCCCTCATTTTGTCGTCTCTCCCCATATGGTGTAGATATTTTTACTCCCATGGCTTGTGCACCTCCCTCAACTGAGCCAACCTCTCATCATTCCAATGGATTTCACCCCAAAATTCTTGCATACTGAATCTCCTTTGAGCCATGGGTGGTGTACAGTGTAACCTGTCACTATGCATACAAGCCAAAATCACCCATGATCTAGTTAGCTACCCCACAACTAACCAAGATCATGGCTCTGATACCACTATAGTATTCCAAATTGAAATTTACAACTAATAAAAGACACGTGAACTAGGATATAAAAAATAAAATCATGAATAGGCATGCACCATCGAAAACCTCAAGAAGCTAGGCAAATAAGTTGAGACATTTTATTAAATTATGAGCTCTAAGGAGTACATATAGGAAGGAACAAGTTAACTTGGGCTTGAATAAGAAATTTGGAGCAAACCCAAGTGAAGGAGATGACCGCAAGAGCTAGGAAACTTTGCCGCAAAATCCTTCTGCACAAACCTAGAAATTGGCAACTACTCTTGCACTAGAAATGCTGAAAATGACCCTTTTTGATTCCCAAAATCACCTGAAAATGTAGTTGTAGCTTCTCCCAAAAATACTTATCTAAACCCAGAAAGGGATCTGCCCCAAACCAACCACCTGTAAACCCACAAAATGATGCAATTACCCTTTTAATAATAAAATGTACTATTCAACAAAAGGATATTTCTGGCCTAAATACTACTCAGAAAATTCTGTAAATTTAACTCTAGACTCCTTTCAACAAACCCACAAAAAATAGGAAGGGATTTGGCTAATTCTGACCTTCCAAAATTTCCCTATTTTGGCACTAGGCGCTCGTGAACAAAGTTTGTGTCCCCAAGTGATGAAATCTTCTCAAACCCTCCTTATGCCTACTCACTCTACTAAGGAAGTGTTTTAGGAAATTTCATTTGTAGTAGGAGAGGTGTCCTACCACAAATTTCAACACTTAAGAGCTGAGCGAGACACCACACAAGTTTTTCCAATGTCCCCTCTACGTAAGCCATGGAAAGAGAAATTCATCCGTCTCAAAGGAAATAATATCTAACCCCGAAATTCTCCACAAAAATTAGTCTTCCCATGGAGCAACTTCTCTAAATTTTTCCCAACAAAGACCACTCAAAAATAGCTGAAATAAGTGGCACTAGATTGATCAGATATTGATCCAGGACTTTAATGATAGCTCAAAATTCAAAGTGTTCAAAAGAGTGTCAAACCTGAGCGACTCGATAGATCTCGCTTCTTGATTCTGGCGCCGCAAACGTTTTGCAAAATTGACACCATATGAAGAAGTTATTTCCATTTGAAAAGTTTAATAAAATGCAATTTCCAAGGATAATTGATTTTTGGGAAATAATAAAAAAGAATATTCCAAGGAATAGTCTTTGGAATATTCCCCAAAATATTCCTTTTGGGTGACCAATCAAGAGTTGACACGTGACAAACCTGGAGGCCACCACGTGGCTGTGGAATGGTCATGTAAAGCTATGTTTGGGGTCATAGGGGATCGAACCCATGACCTCTGGTAAGACTTGAATGCATGCAACCGACTCCGCTATGGTGGATCTTAACAAACTATAGTCAAATGTTCTATTTATGGTTTAATGGATTGCGATTTGGGGGTTAGGACCGCCAGCGGTCTTACCAACCAACGGTCCCCAAAAGCGATCACATGTGCGCCGATTGAAATTAACCGCATGCTGTTTGCATGTTGACTACCAACCCAACATTATCCCTAACCGCTAGGTATAGTACCTATCACATGCATGCCAAACACTGATAGTTATGGTCAACCTCGGTGGTCAAGCTTGGCAGAGTGGTAAAAAGGGGTAGTTATCTCAAATTAGTTACAGTTAATAGCAGTTAGCCAAATGTAGTGGATGATCACTAGGAGTTACTCATTAAATGCACTCCATAAGTGATTTTCGACCTAACAGAGTGAACCAAGAGGCTAGATAGGCTAATTGAGGCCTTCTGAAGCCAATGGAATAGTCCACAAAAGCTGAAAAAGCCATCTTCAAGGATATTTTCATGCAAGGAGATTATGGAGCTCATGGCCACCGAGGGTTGGAGGAAGTTGCTGGAGCTACCAATATCCATTCTCAGTGAACCAACCATCATTCCTAATTATAATGAGCCTTCTGAATCCATTGCAAGGGTTTATAGAAGCGTGTGAAGGCTTCTAAAGGCCGAGATGTGACACGGAAGTTTGAGGCAACCTAGTGCCATCTGTGGAGGAAGGCTTATATCGGGGATGCAGTGTTCATTTTGAGAAAATGAAGAGTCTATTGTTGATGTCTCATATGTACTGGACACAGTAGAATAGGTTTTAGAGACGGTTGAATAATTTTGAAGAAGTTTGTGCCATCAAGAAGCTCATGGAATCTTAGTGTACCAATTGAAGGAATCAAGTCTAAGGGATCTTCGATCTCTTTGCATAATAATGACAACCATGAGAGGGATATAGATGGTTTTCTAATCCAATTGGTTCAGTCAATAACCATTGGAGCCGAGTGTGGAATTTGTAAAAGAATTGAAGCCATAATCCCAAAGAGCCAAGTCAAATTGACAGAAGCTCAAGGAGACGTAGCCCATGAGATTCGAGTCAACTCCTAGATTAAATTTGTTGTTATGTGTTGATGCTTATTTGCTTAATTATATGGCTATAATGTGTGTCTAATATCAATAAAAACAAATCAACTTAAATCACTTAAACAATTAAAAACAAATGAAGAGAGGTTTTTGTAAGCATAACAAGTTGTTAAACCCTCATTTTAGATAAGGTGGTATCAGAGCATGATGTTTGATTGACAGAGAAATATCTCTTCTTGTTTGACTTGATAGGTGTTCAAATAGTCAAATTCTACTGTTTGATTGTTTGTAAACTGACTATTGTTTGAGTTTTCAAAGGTGAAGGGAAAGCTATTGATAAGATAAGTATATGAGAGGACAAGAAGGAAGAAGGGCTGAAGGAATTCTCCTTACCCCAAGGACCTCAAGACAATCCTTAAAGCTTAAGAGGTTTTGTTTGCAAAATTCTACTTGAATAAGAATTTGATTCTAGTGCCATTTAGTTTAGAAATTTGTCAGAAGTTCTTTGAAAGCTTTGTGAATTTTGTTGAAGTGCTTTTGTTAATTTTGATAATGACAACTTCTACAAGTGAGTTTTCCAAATCCTCCTCTTTCACAAGATTCTTTAATGAAGACTTAAAGCGAGATTTGTTCATCATGATGGATATGGGCAGAGAAATGAGTACCGAACTTCGAGAGAAGTTGAATTCCATGGAGGAAGAGAAGCAGTTGATTTCTGACAAATTTCAGGAAATGGAGACAAATTCATATTGCGAATATGGACCTAGAAAATATGCATGAGTTGGAGACACAGCTCCTTGCCACCAAAGAAGCCTTTGTCAAGTATCAGCTTGAAGAAGAGGTAAACAATTCATGTTTGTCTTCAATTTCCTCTAAGAATTTTTATGTTGGTGGTTTTGAAAAACATACAAGAGGCAAAGTGTCCAAGTTAATGTCCAAAATAGGCTATGAAGGAAAAGGATTGGGAAAACATGCACATGGTATTGTTGAGCCAATAATGGTTGAGGAAAGACCTAAGTATTTGGGTCTTGGCTATGGAAAATCTTATGGAAAAAGTTTCAAAGCAATCATGAAGGCAATTGAAACAGTTCCTAGAAGGAGTTTCATTTCAGGTTCTCTACCTCAAGTTTGTAAAGATTGTATTCTTGGGTAATGCAATTGTTTGAAACATCATTTGCAAGAAGAAGATGTACATAAACATACACTTGAACCAAAAAAATTTGAAATCTCTAAAAGCATTGAAGGGATTGATGGTTTTCCAAAGGGAGCTACTTCTTCATTTGATTCACCTCCTCATGAAGGTAATGAAGGTGAGAGAGAAAGGTATACATCTGATTTCAATCACACTTCTTTTGATTATGTTAAGCATGATAAATTTCGACATAAACATTGGAAAAGAATTGCATGTTACTTTTGTGGTTTGGTTAACCATAGTGTTTCTAGATGTTGGAAGAAAATGGCCACATACAGGAAAATTTTTGAAGGAAAGAAGGCAAGAAGATAAAGGTCTATTGGACAAGGAAAATTATGATGTCAAGAAGATGAACATGTGTTGTACTTATTGCCATAAGCAATGACATATTGCTGAAAGGAGTTGGACTCTGAATCCAACAATGCTTCCATGAAATTTGAAGAAAGTGGAGAAAGAGTATGGTAAGAATGGAAAGGAAGTTTCCATAATCGATGTGATTAAGGATGATCCACATATTGATGTCGATGTGCACTTAAAGGAAGCACCTTTGGTGTGGATTGGCAAGAAATGGTTAGAGTTCTTATCTAATTAAAGTTACATGTTTTTTTTTGATGTGAAAAGAAATGTGTCACATCTATTTGCATTTCTTTGATAATGGAATGCAAGTTGCAGGATGGAAAAGTTGAGTATGTAGACTTACTTTATTGCAGAAAATTATATTCATTTCAGCTTTGAAAGTACATATACATGTGATCGATTATCGTGTACTTATGATTGTGCTTAAGAGAAAGTTGAATAATCAAATACATGCATAAGGACAAAATGTATGAACACATGGATGTTAATGATTTCCTTGTATTTGAATATGTATCTAATTGACTTGATGGAAAGCTATCGACCATCATATTGTTTTGTTTAAACATGCATGTAATGTCAAGTCAACCTGGAAGAGTTGATTTGGTCTCCAAGATTGTAAAAGGGAGATAATGATGAAGTGTTTTATCTTTGTAAAAGAATCATTATAATTGTTTTTGTACATGCTTGACTTGAAGGGTCAGATGTTTGAAAATGCATTGTTTTTGTCAGCTTGCGATTTAGTTGATAATTTGTATACAAGATGTAAAGACATGATGATGATTCACATGATGTGAAATTTGTTTCTTTTGATGGAGCAAGAATTTATGTCATCAAGTTTTTTTCTTGTATTTTGACATCTGTCTCATGAAGAATATTTGCAGCAGCAAAGGTCACCATGGAAGTGGTTTGGAAGTGATGTTCAACTACCTTCTGTAAATTCTGAATGAGTTCAAGGAAGAAAATTCTTAACACGAGGACAAGAGTGTCCATGAAGGGAAGTGTCAACTACCTTCGAGATTTGATTCAAAGGCACCCGCCATGTAGGAAAGTGTATGAAGGCTCAAAGAAGAGGGTATTGTGCTCTCATCTACTGTTCAGAACAATGTATGAGTGTTTTGAGGTCCAAAAGATTCCCAATGGGGAGGAGTGATCATATATTGATCGATCACTTTAATGATAGCTCAAAATTCAAAGTGTTCGAAAGAGTGTCAAACCTCAATGACCAGATAGATCTCATATTCCTCATTCTGACGCCATGAATAGTTCGAAAAATTGACATCGTCTGAAGAAGTTATTTCCATTTGAAAAGTTCAATAAACTACAATTTCCAAGAATAATTGATTTTTGGGAAATAATAAAAAAAAAGAATATTCCAAGGAATACTCCTTGGATATTCCCCAAAAAATTCATTTTGGGTGACCAATGAGGAGCTGACACATGGCAAGCCCGAAGGCTGCCACGTGGCCCTAGAATGGTCATGTAAAATTATGTTTGGGTCCGGGGGGGTCGAATTCGTGACCACCGACAAGACCTCAACACGCGCTACCAACTCCACTACAGTGGTTCTTAACAAACTACAGTCAAATGTTCTATTTAAGGTTTAATGGATTGCAGTTTGGGGGTGAGGACCACCAGCAGTCGCCAAAAGCAGTCACATGTCCACCGATTGAAATTAACCACACACAGTTTGCGTGTTGACTACCAACAAATCGCCAACCCAACATTATCCCTAACTACCAGGTGTAGTACAGATCACATGTGTGCCAAACGCCAATAGTTAAGGTCAACCACGATGGTTAAGCATGGCGCAGTGCTAGAAAAGGGCAGTTATGCCAAATTAGTTACAATTAACTGCAGTTAGCCAGATTTAGTGGAGGATCACTAAGAGTTACTCATTAAATGCACTCCAGAAGTGATTTTTGACCTAAGAGAGTGAACCAAGAGGATAGCTAGGCTATTGAGGCCTTATGAAGCCAATGGAATAGTCCAAAGAAGCTCAAGAATCCATCTTCAAGGAGATTTTCATCCAGGGAAATTTTGGAGCTCACTACCACGAGGGGTTGGAGGGAGTTGCGGGAGCTACCAGTGTCCATTCTCAGCGAACCAACAGTCATTCCTAACTATAATGAGCCTTCTAAATCCATTGCAAGGGTTTACATAAGCATCTAAAGACTTCTAAAGGTTGATATTCTATAGGGAAGTTTGAGGTAACCGAGTGCCATCCGTGGAGGAAGGCTTAGATCATGGATGCAGTGTTCATTGAACAAATGAACAGTCTATTGTTGATGCTTGATATGTGTTTAAGATAGTAGAATAGGTTTGAGAGATAGTTGAAGAATTCTGAAGGAGTTTATGCCATCAAGGAGCTGAGGGAGGCTTAGTGCACCCATTGAAGGAATCATGTCTAAGGGATCTTAGATCTGTTTGCAGAATGATGATAGCCATGACAGGGATATAGATGGTTTTCTAAGCCCATTGGTTCAGTCAATAACCAATGTTGAACTTGTAAAAGAATTGAAGCCATAATCCCAAAGAGCCAAGTCAAATTGACAAAAGCTCAAGGAGAGGTAGCCCACGATATTCGAGTGAACTCCTACATTAAATTTGTTGTTATCTATTGATGCTTATTTGCTCAATTATATGGATGTTATGTGTGTCTAATATCAGCCTAAACAAATCAATTTAAAAAACTTAAATAGTTAAAAACAAACAAAGACATACAATTGTTTCAAGTAGTTAATTCCTCAATTGTCAACATAAGCTAGATCATATATTTATAAGTTTGGAGTGAGAGGTTCTTGTAAGCATAACAAGGTTATAATACATCCTCCTTGGAGCACTAATTAGCTAAGGATAATGCCTCAAAGGTCCTCCCAAAATTCCACAACCCTCCCTTCAAATGTAGCAACAAATTTACTTCCCTAGGGTGGCACTTGAAGTCCACCTAAAGAAGGGCGAGTTCTCAGCTTGGAGAACTCTATGCTAAACAACACTTGTGAGATGAACAACTTGAGAAACAATGTCTAAATGTCAAATTATCAAAAGGAGGCAATTTTTGTGGGGAGCCTTCTATTTATAATTGCTGCCTTACTTTTCCTTGTGGGTGGCGCCAAATATTTTGACCACCCTTTAGAAAATTGAATTTTCTCCCAATAGGTGTGTGTTCTTTGAGAGGTGGACCCACATTCCAGTAACTTTAATATTTGAACCACTTTCCCTAAGTTTATACCCCAAAAATATGTTAGCTCCAAAATGGAAAAAATGGTTGATCTCTTCTAAAAGAAATTTATTAAGAAGGGACATTACATAGAGCCTCTTTGTTGATGTAATTTTGGTTCAAAAATATATTGCACTCAATTATATTTTGGTTACATGCACCCTTGCTATATATATGAGAAACTTTGCATATTTGTGTATAATGGTTTGGATTCTTATGGATGCATATGAATATTTATGTATTTTTTGGTCAACTAGTTTTTTGGTCCCATATTTTTCTAGTTCCACCAGTTTTGGGTTAATTGATTTGGTGAATGCTCCAATTTTTTTAACATTGGGATTATTTCCATGCAAATGCATTATCAAAATATTATAACCTAATAAAGAATGATAACAATGATTAATATCAACTAAACCCAAATGTTCTATTCAATCTTAAGAAGGTTAGAAATTAATCATAATTCTTTAGGATTTTATTTCCATGCTTGAAAAACATTTAGAGAAACATTCCAAGATCAACATAGTTTAGTCAAGAGGGTTAGTAGTGTGACAAATATATTGAAAATTAGATCTAAGTTAGACAATTAAAGAGAAAGTGTTTTTCATCTTCAACCTTTTTAATATCACAAAGGTAATAAAATCATCCAGTTTCACTATAAAATTAGAAGAAATGAAATGTTTTATCACTCATTTATTTTCTTTTCCATGAAAACAACAGAAAAGCACAAACTTAAAAATACTACATAAGAACTAACATTCATGTGAATCTCCGTATATTTGTGCCCTCCATGAGCTTTGAAGACCATTTCGATAGAACTGACCTCAATTTTGGTATTGAAATATGGTTCAATAGCGAAAGTATTTTCACCAAATTCCTGATAATCTTTCCATAGTTACATCGCTGAGGCTACATGACGTAAGCATCAGTTTGTCAAATAAGATCAAAGCCAAATTTGAATTACTATGTGTGAGATTATGCACCGGAAATAAATTCCTGTACAGCAGTGCCCTGCATGAGCATTGGAGATCAAATCAATATCATTTTATCGAGTTTTATTGTCCAATAGGGTGAACATTTTGATGAAATCCCTAATAATATTTTGGTTTGAATAAAATACATTTTTACAAGATGCAAAAAACATAAGAAATTAGGACTGAGAAATCAGCCTTTTCTAACTTGTCAGCGTGCTCATCGGTAGTAATATGCAATGCAATACGGAGTCTGGTCAAGAAATCATGACGTTCCCAGGAAAAGTGACACTGAGACTGAGCATAAAAAGCCTCTAACACAGAATGATATGCCAGTAACTCTTCATCATGTGTTTCTAGTCTTTCCTCTGCCACCATGTTCAACGGATTATTTCTCTGAGCTTCGTTGTCAAGCTCAGTTCTAGGAGAACCAAGTATTGCACTCCCTGTACATCTTTCCACAGGAGTCTCGGTGTATTTTAAGATCTGATCCATAGATTCTGTTGACTCCGTAACTTTAAATCTTTTGACATCATTACCTGGTGTAGCTTTAATGCCTCTATCATTTCCATCCTTTCTATCATCATAAACATACAGTCGTCGAGTGAGGAGAAAGTGAATTTCCTATCTGATTTTGTTCCACGTAATTTCTCTTCTTGGGCCTTCCTTCAAACTTCTTTTGAGATTGTGCATTAGCTTGCATATCCCAGGGAGATGATGCCTTCGAAGTTGTCTCACTATTTGCAGGCATGGGATATTTTCCTTCATATATGATATTGTTTGTTTGCTTGAAAAAAGGAAAAGAATAGATCAGCTATTTCATTAATCAATGACTCACAGAATATCTAAGTTCACAAAACAAATTAAATAACTCACTAAGACAAATTATCAATGAAATTTTCCACAGAATTTTGTAATACTTCCGGGGGAATGCAATGAAAAATGCATATACAAAAATTTGCAATATAATGGGTATACACAATCCCACTTGTTTAAAATGTTCCTAGTTCATCCTAAAATGTTCCTAGTTCATAAGTATAGAGGATTTGGAAGAAAAACCTAATCTACAGGGACAATGTACAAGTAGATTTATGCAAAGAAATTATAATTTAAGAAACTACAGTCAATCCTACTTGGACATGTTGGGATCAATGCCTATGTCAAGTATACAACAATCTACAATGTTGTAAGTAAAAACAACCCTCTTTATTAGTTAGCTACCCATCTGTGTGGATGGATTAAAATAGAGTATAATGGACAACGCATATTTGTCATCTTGTAGAGTCCCAGCTCAAGTGGAAATAGAAAACACTGATAATTTAGGGCAGAACAACCAACCTTAATTGGCAATGTTGGAAGCAATGCATATGTTAAATATATAATGAATGGCAATATAGCAAGTACATCCAACTCTGTGTTAGATGTCTACCTATGTATTTATGTAGATGGATAATAATAAGACCTACTTTACAAGAAGAATGGTCAATGGCATATCTTATCTATTAATGCCATGCCTTGTATCAACTAGAAAGAAAAGGTACCTTTACATTAAAGATTTCAAAATTATCTGAAAACTCTAGAAAATGAATGCATACTATTTTAACTATGAATTTGAGCTTTTGAAGGCCTGGACTTAATTAAATGCAACTACATGTACTCAATGCATAATAAAATAGTGATAATCAGCTTAGACATACTAATTACTATGGGCAGCAAAATTATTTTCAAAAAAACCCTTAATTCACATCTACATACTACATACCCTTATGGAATGCCTTAACTGTATTGGTAATGATGATAAACAATAGATTCACTCTCCATTATAGCAATAACCAAATAACAAAAAATGTACATGAAGCCCCAAAAAAATAATAAAAATACAGTAAATATGTTACCTGTGAGGGTAGGGCGTACCATTTTCCTTTCAGCCATTCTTGAGCAGGTCTTAATTTGGAGTAATGGTACATTTTCTCAGAATTGGTGCTCATAGCTTACGGCCACCAGCACCCTTTGTCAGAAGCTTCAACTGCGTCTCGGATGGAGTAGTTGTAATTGTGGGGTGCCTCGGGGGGAATGGGTCTGACTCGGGTATAGCAAACATCTTCTTCTTGTGTCAATCGCTGTGCGTCGCTGTCAGGGTGGGGGTCGTCGCGTACCTTGTAATGACGCCCTCGCCCACGACCATATGCATCGACAATCACTGCCTCCGTACCTTGTAATGACGCCCTCGCCCACGACCATATGCATCGACAATCACTGCCTCCGTCCAGGCACCATCTATCTGCACCTCCACTCTCGTCTTTTGGTCCATTCCAGCGATCGCTACTGTAGTACAACGAAACCCCAGAATCGCAGTCAATCAAGATCACGACAATTACACTAATGTAGTACAACGAAACCCCAGAATCGCAGTTAATCAAGATCACCACAATGACTCGACCACAGTCCAATCAAGAACGACAACAGTATAAATCTCTTCTGCAAAGTGAGTGAGAGAATCCTAAGATTGAGTAATGGCCAAGTAAAAGCTGCATGAAAATAATATATGTTGCTTCCACCTCGTCGGTTGGAAGGATATATTTTTGTAAGCCGACGCCACCGTATACCATGTGTGGTATTGTGCGCTGAGGGGCACCACCAGTCGTGCGGTTTCAATCTGGTATTTGGCCTGGTTCTATGTTATGGGGGTGTTTTGCTGGGTTGATCTTATTGGGTTTCAAGTTGGTTTAGTGCAGTGTTTTGTTTTGATGTTATTGGGTTTCAAGTTGGCTTAGTGTTTTATTGGGTACTAAATTTAGAATTAATTTATTATTCTAAATTAAATTATTATTATTATTTGGGATGTGATTTTAAAATTAAATTATTATTGTTATTTATGATGAATTGGTTTGGGAATAAATATGTACTTTCTTACAAATGTTTTTTGGTGTTAAAATAAGACTTTAAATTGTCAATAATTTTTAGTTAGAGTGATTGAGATGGTGGTTTGTCATGTTGTCCACCGTGGTTTAAGGTTTTAGTGACATGACCATTCATAATAACACTCAAACGATAAATGTCCAATTAGAGTCTAGCATCTTGGCCCCAATATTTGGTGGTATCTGGACCTTTCAAGCCTTAACTTGAATTTTGTTTAGAATTATCTAGAAATATGGATAACCAAATGATGATAAAAAAAAATTACATTAAGAAAAAAAACAGAGTTTAATGGCTAACTATATGAAAAACCTTAGACAACTAAGAAGCCTTCAAGGTAAGTTTGAGCCATGAGGAGGTTGATCTCCCAATTAACTCACAAGTAATGAGTAATAATTTCTTATAGTATCCGATAATGTATGTAGATTTTTAGGTGTATGTCCCTTTTACAAACATTGAACACATTGTAAATTAAAACACAATAGTTATAAAAATCTTATGAAGAAAATTGTGTCGACTACCATTGATCCAGGAGGATCTTGTTAGTGGAGCATGAGCGGAGTCTTGAGTGGTTCAAAGTTGAAGTGGTCTTCAAATGATCATGATCAATGAGGTCTTTAGCTTTATCAACTTCGCAAGTGATCGTCGTCAACATTCAATGTCTAGTATATTCAGCTTCGCCATTGATGTCAATGGTTGGTATGGTTTTCACAGTGTTCGAAGGATATGGTTTTTTACCTCGTTGTGGACATGTGTTTGTCATCAATTCCACTAGGGTTTGGTTGTTGACATGTCTTTCTCATCATGTTATGTTGACAAATTCTGCTTTGTGACGAAGAGGTGTGCATGGGTTTTATTATGAAAATCAAAGTGATGTAATACATAAACCTAAGTCCTAAATCATAATACACCTAAACCCTAACCTATACCTAATCCATGCAATAAAATGCATTAACCCTAAGTTTAAAAACCCATTCGGGTCATGTAATAAGCATTACAACACATAAACCATTGCAAAACCACATAAAGCATTACAATGCATTAAAAATGGCTCTAACTGCTGGCCTAACCACGTGACGAGCTAACCATGACAGCGAGCCATTTGAGTGGACTCGGATTAACCGTCGGGGTTAACCGTTTCAGAGCCTCACCACACGGGGTTTTATAACTAATTGTTGTCATGTGAGCAGTGCACAATTAATGGTTGTAGTTGCGGAAGTTCACACCACAATGGATCAATGGTAACCATAGCATGTGAACAGACTTTATTTGCATAATCAAACTAACTGTAGCTCCTAAGAGCGCGGGGAGAGGAACTGTCGGCGAAGGTTGTCACATGCTGCAGAAGGATTGTGCGAGTAGCAGGAACCATCGGAGATCATCCGCCACGTGGAAACTTGCAGTTAGAACGTGACTGTTCACATGGTGTCCATCACCTTTTTCCACCTAGTTAGCAAACCGCCACCAGTTTTGCGCTTATCCAAAGTGTTGTTTTGGGTTTTTATTGTTAATATTGGTTTAAAGTAATGCCACCACCTTGTGACTATTCCTGAGGTGTCCCTAGTGGTTAGATCGATTTCATTCATGGCTAAATCCTAAATCCTAATACACCCAAACCCTAACCTATTCCTAATCCATGTAGTAAAATGCATTAACCCTAAGTTTAGAAACCCATTCGAGTCATGTAATAAACATTACAACACATAAACCATTGCAAAACCACATAAAGAATTACAATGCATTACAAATGCCCCTAAAGGATGGCCTAACCTCGCGGGGAGCCGACAGTGAGATTGGGCCATGTGAGGAGACAAGGATTAATCTTCGGTGTTAACCGTATCATATCCTAACCACCTAGGGATTTATAACTAAGCGTTGTCATGTGAGCAATGTGAAGTTAATGGTTGTAGTTGAGAAAGTTCAGACCACAGTGGATCAGTGTTAACCGTAACATGTGAGCAAAATTTAGCCGCACAGTGAGTCTAACTGTAGCCACTAACAACGTGGGGAGTGGAACTACGAGCGAAGGTTGTCACATGCTGTGGGACGACCATGCTGGTAGCCAAAACTATTGGTGATCATACGTCGGGTGGCAACATGCAGTTAGACCATGGTTGTTCACATGGTATCCATCACCTTTTTCAGCCGAGTGAGCAAACCGCCAGCAATTTTGCGCTTATCCAAAGTGTTGTTTTGGGTTTTTATTGTTCAGTTTGTTTTAAAGTAATGCCACCACCTTGTGACTAGGCCTAAGGTGTCCCTAGTGGTTAGACCGAGTTCATTCATGCCTAAACTTAGCAATGGAGAGTTCGAATGAACCAAAAAAAAACTATAAATTCACCTTTTGGTCATGAAGAAGGGCATTAGAGCGGTTTGGGAGCTTAGTGTGTAGATTCTAGAGGTTATAGGCATTTTTATTTTCAGTGTAACAGGGGCATCCGAAGTCGGAATTGGGAACCAATATAGGTGTTGGAAAGCTAATTCAAAGATATTTCTTGTGAAAGTGACTAGAAGTTCCTACGTGCATAATTAGTCTTGTTAATTTGTTGTGTAAACAATCTCCTTGGATTCAATCCTAATAAAGCGGATGCCCATCTTAAAAGCGAACCTTGAGAAGTAGTCCATTAGGGACGAACTCCATAATCAATCTTGTTTTCTGGTATTGCTATGTTTTTTCTTCTTATTACTTATGTTTACATGTTTCATATGTTTTAATTATGTTTTCGATTCATCCCTTTTCAATTGATTCTCACAGTTAAAACACTTTAAGTTAACATTCACGTCACTGTTGGCATTGATCAATTCTACTTCAGTTTAACATATGGTCATTTCAGATCAATCATGCTACTTTAGTTTCAAGAAAGACAACCACATCCACAACTATATTTCATATCTTATATGTTTGTATTGGATATATTTTAAATGTTAGAAAGGCATCCATGAAAAAGAAAATGCATCATTTTCTGCAAAATTCATATGAAGTGACATATTAAGCATGTAATGTTTCTTTTCTTTTACTACATTTTTGAACTCATTAATCTCCCCATGAATAGCTGGCATCAAATACTAAGGTGTTACTCAAAATATCCAAGTTATTTGTTCATGATGTGACAATGCCTCTCAACATCACATTGCCAATGAGGGCTCCCAAAGGCAAAAATATGCCACATGTGCTACCATCGCTCAAATATGAAAGCATAAATCTACCACATGTGTCACCATGGCTCTAATATTTAGCAAATCCTCAAAAGTTGATCCTCAATGAAGAGATATATGTCAAAAGTTGAAACCAAGGCTTCCAAACCGAATTATCCATAAGCAACATGCTTAAAAATTTATTAATTAATAATACAAGTCTTCATGCATAAGAGTGGTAGCAGTGGGCATGACTAATTATTTTGAAAATTTATACGATAGCTATGTCATTTTATTTCGTGTTATTCATAGACTATGGAGATAACATAAAAATCATTTCCATCTTTTTGACACCAAGTTGCATCCATAAGAGTTTTACCAAAGTAGTTTTGGTATTATTACTCATTGACTATGGAAAGACAATAAAATACTTAGTCGTTCCATTTTCAAATAGTTCTTATTTTCCCTCTCACAATTATGATGAAAATATAATAGAGATATATAAGCTTTATAAATCAACATAATAAATTACCCGGATGCGGGTGACACACTTTGATATTAATGAATACATTAAAGACCGGCAGTAAGAGGACAGGGCACTTGGCTAGTGGCACCCCTCCCCATACCACCCTGAGATTCCCTCTTGACACACTACAGGCAACATTTAATGCAGGTTTTAAGCAGAAAAAAGCCACTAACTGTCTGGATATGGAGGTACCTCAGTTCATTGTTTCTCCATCTCCCCTGCTCCATTGCAACTGCCCGCCTCAAGCCTATGAACCCAGCTCTCGCACTGTAACTGGGCATCACTATTGGTTAGTTTGTTGCGTTAATTTTGGACATGGGTTTCACCATTCCCATTCTAGTTTCTTCTATCTAACCTCTGCTAAGAATGACACTGCTCCTGCTCACAATCCCTCTATTAGAGCTCCCTCTATCATCGTTCCTTCTCTTACTACTCCCTCTGAGTACTTAGCCAGAGATACCAGCATGGTGAGACATCGAATGAGAAGTCGAAGATGTGGAACTCGGGGAGGTAGTTCTTGCCCTCAGACTGAGCCGCACCCTGAGCCTATTTCCTCCTCTCCTTCCTCTAAACTGTATCATCCCCAAAGACATTGGGTGGGTAAATATCCTAGTACAAGAAGTGGGCGGGGTCATGCTCGGTCTTTAGGTGCAATTCATGGTGATTTTTGTACTTCACTCTACTAATTTTCCTTTGCCCCTTCATCCTGCTCCCCACTCAACCCAATTCATGTTTTCTAGCACCCTGAATAGACCTATTATTACAGCTACTATTTCGATCCTCTTCACTGAAGACAATGAAAAGACTGCCTCTGAGGTGGAAAATTCCAGACGCAACAATTGCAGAGACACAGGGAAGAATGTGATGAATGAAGGCATTTGTACTCTGCATGGAAAGAACCTTGGTGGCAATCAGCATGGTGAAGGGGGTAGCTCTACAACCACGAGCCCCTCAGGTGGAACTAGTCATGACGGGTTAGCTTCACAGGTGGCATTTGGCAGGCTTGGGAATGCCCATCTGACGGATGAGCCACATGGCGATGGTGGGGAGCCACACGACAGCATGTCAAGGGACGAGGCAGATAATTGGGCAAGCCCAATTGTTGAGGAATCCATCTCGGATGATTTCAATTAGGTCAACGTGGCTTCCACGTGTCTGGACATGGCAGCTAGGGGTATAGACGTGGCTGCTAGGCGTTTGGACGTGGCTACCAGGTGTATGGACGTGGCTGCCAAGTGTCTTATGTCTGGTATTTTTGTTTTTGTTAGCATCTGTTGGAATCTGGTCTCCTATCTAGACATTATGTCATGGCAAAACCTCATTATTTCTTTTGTGGTTTCTGGTCTTAAGAACTGACACCATTTTTGGTTTTTTACTTTCTGTGGACTGGTTTCCCCAATGTTGGGGCAGTCCAGATTTTTGCTGAAACACTATGTTAAACTTGGTTGAGGCTTTTTACTCTCTGTAATTTTTTGTGCATATTAATAGACTGTCTTAACTTAGAAAAAAAAAATCAACATAAGAAATTCTAAAAAACTAAACTTAAATTGTAGTTGCAAAAACTCTATTGGAAAATTTCGAAAAAATTCAATTAGAATAGAACAATTTGAACTTACATTCACTAACAAAAACAACACCCTATTGCTCAGAAGGCAAATGCTAGAACTAAATTTACCAAAATAAAGTTACCATACATGGTCACTAGACCTTGTAAATGTTTATTCGATTTGTATGTCTTTTGCTATATAATACAAATTGCTTAAGAGAAATCCTCACTTGCAGAAACCTAACAAAACATATTCTTTGTTTATATGCCTAAGAGAAGTATGTTTTCCCAGACATCATACAAGATTGTAGGCCTCCTTCTTGCATGCACATATTTTAGATTCATAATTTGAACAGGTTAAAACCTAAAACTACAAATGTGAAACAACAATATGACCTTTGTAAAGACCTCATGGTAATAATCTTTCAAGTTTCAATGACATGAGAATGCAATATGATATAGTGGTATTCTTTAGAAATGGAAAATTAAGTTCAAATATGCATCTCCCACCAAACAACTTAATAGAGTACACATTAAAGAATCCAAAATTTACTCTTGCGTGCTTTCATCTCCCATAACAAAGTTAGTTGTGAATGAATAGTATGTTGCCTATGATAGCTTTAAAAATATTACAAAGTGAATACTCTTTAAATTTTGGCAACAAACTACTAGCAAAACAAGGTAGACTATTGAACTATTTGCGTTTTCATTGATGTCAAAGTCATGAAGCATTGCTACACACATTTTGTCATTGATGTGAAATTCATGAACCATTGTTGCAGACATGTTGTTATTGATGTCAATTGTAGTAGTTTCACTAATGTCGAAGGAAGTGTTAACACCCAGGTTGTTCCCTATGACTCCCAAGGGAATACGGCCGGGATAACCAATAACCAATCTTTGGATTACAGTTTCTAGCCCAGCTGTAATGAGAGAGGGCTCCCTCTTTAAGGTTTGTCTCTGTTATATGGAAGTTTTAGGCTAGTTATGAATTTAAGGTTTTTGGTTTATGTTTGGTTGGGAGGATGTCTTTCTGAAAACTTTAAAGTGTAGTTCTGTAGGTAAAATTAGTCCATTGGGCAATGGAGTCTATGGCTGTTGGTTTCTTGAAATCCTGAGTTAGATGCAGCTGGAGTTACAGGGCCATTTAGATACTTCATGAAACAAAATTTAAATTGTGATAATGGAGTGTAAATAACCAGTGAAAAGCAGTTAAGAATTTTTCACTAAGCTGGGATGTGAGAAAGGGATGTATTCCCCAGGAGCAAACTTGAATTCCTGAAACAATAATCACTGTGATGATATAGTGTGAAAGGGTAGCAATTAAGAATTACGCTTCCATTACTATAACTGAAGAAAAGATATTTAAAATAGCTTAGATTGAGTTTAGGGTAATCTGTGATTAAATCCTGGAACTATTCTTTTTTCTTGCTATTAACTGTCTAAACATTGGAAACGTGAAAGAGATATGAAAGATAAAAAACACATAACAAAGAGTTACAAGAAAAACTTATTGTGTCATGAGATACGCAGGAATCCTGCAAATTTCAGCTAAACACCAGCAAAACATCAAGCAACAAAGAGATTTGGAAATTCCATCATCCTTTGTATTAGTTCTCTGAGAATTACAGCAAAAGAGGAGCAGAATAGATATGAACAATCTTTTACATCCAATGTCGAACCCCTACTAACAAATGCGAGGGGGAATATATAGCAGTCTCATACAAAATATCTCAGGCATTGAGTCATCTGAGAGGGAAAATATCTTCATTAACTTGTACAGAAATTGCAGATAGAAAGTTATTACAATCTTTAATGAAACATTAAAGGCTCTTAACTCCTGTCAGAACAATTTGACCTTTGGAGCTCATGGAGTCGGTTGAGCGCTTTGTTATAACTGCCGAATGACGTGTCTGTGCAGCTCTGTCCTCCTGTAGCTTCTCGGCACTGTCACCTGTGACTGATAGTGCTGCTGTGGTGGCCGAATACTTGTGTTGAGTTGGCTCAACATCTTTCTGCATACCTGCTGATGTGTCTTTATCTTCCTGTGTATGAAAACTAAAATATTTTCAAAAGAAAAACATAATTACTGACTTTGATTTAACAGTAATTGTATCAAATTATCCCATACATCATGTGTAGGCAATTGATGCCTCAAAATTGACCCCATGATCTCATCTGCCTTTGTGTACTTGTAAAAATGGGGAGGCTCATCAAACAAGTGTGTGATTTCATTCATAATAAAAAATAGACTCTCCACCCTGTTGAAGAGGGTCTGTCCTGTTGCTGGTCCTGTTTGTGCTGATGTACTAGCTGTCTCTGAAATTTGATTTCCAGCAAAAGTGTTCACTCTCTTAGCATATTTTTCATGTGAGAGCAACATTTTTGATGGCTCTAGCAGGCTAGGCAGACCCCTGTTTTGCAATGCCATGAACCTGTTCTGGAATTTGTTGATATCTGCTTGCATATCCCGGGTTCTTCTTTCCAGGGTCTGAATCAGGTTTCTTAATGTCAGAACCCTTTTTATCAGTGAAATGGTCTCCGTCCTGTTGCCAATTCCCATTTTGATGAGCTGGGAGCTTGTCTTGTAGTTTAGCACGTTTATCATTTTAGTGGCAATCTCAGGCATATTGCCTAGAGATGCCCTTGCCCGTTGGATCTCTCTGTGTGCTTTCCCAATGAGCGTTATTTTCTCATGGATGGCTTCAATATACTCCCATTAGTCTGTGATGGATTGGCCAATATTGGCCCACAGTACCCTCTTGAGTTCAGATGTGACCTTGTCTAGTGTGATCTCTTTTTCTAGCTCAGTTATTCTCTTCTTAAGAGCCTTTACCTCCCTTTCTCTTTCAGCCACATTCTGCTTGGACTTGTCATATTTTTCATTGATTTTCGCCAGAGTGTCTTTGGCTTGATTTAAGTCTAACATTTGAGACTCCAAGACTTGAATTTCATTCCTCAGCTTTTGCATGTCAAGGCTTTCAGCCTGCTCTGTTGTTGGTGTTGAGGTGGATGGTGCTACCTGTTGTATCTTCTGGCTGGGAGGGGTAGTGGTTTGAGGGATTTCCTTAAGCTTTATTGTTTCTGGAGGAGGTTGTGAGGTTTTTCCTGCCTCCTTTTGCTGTAATGCTGCCTGCAGGGTAGCCTCATATTCATGCAGCTTCTTTTGGGTGTGGATCAGCTCTTTATATAATGTCATCAGCATGGCAGCTGCATCCTTATCTTGTCTGAGCTGGGAAATCTCTTATGTCTGAGGATGAAGAGTTGCTGGGATTTTCAACATTTTTCTCAATGCTGCCATATCAGCATCCCTCAACTTCAGAATCTCCTGCACTGCCTTGACATCTTTAGGATCATGTCCAAGCTCTATTATGATTTCCTCCAGAGCTTTGATCCTATTGTCTTTAGCTTGAGAGGAAGCTCTTTCCAGCTCAAGCTGTGCAGTGGTGTTATTCAGGCCATTTTGTAGCCTATAGTTCACCAGGGTTTTGTCTTCCAAGCTGGCATACACCATCTCACCCGTTTGTTTATGCAATTCAATTTGATCCATTGGGTGGATGTCTTTGGACAAGACCTCCAAGTTAGTCCTGATATAATCTGCAGCTGACTGTGGTTGCTGCAACGCTGGTGTAAAATGGTTCATTATCATCTTTCCCTCATGTGCATCATATGCCGACATGAGTCTTTGCTGGTTTGTGGGAGCAATTTTTAATAGATGATTATATAATTGCAGCCTTAAGGGTTCATTTCTACTTTTGATGTCCTTAAATTGCTGCTTAATGCTTTTCTCACCTTCCCTTTGCTGGCCTGAGGAGATAACTTCTCCTCCTGCTGCCCTATCTTGCTCTTGTTGGAAGGAGCTGGCTGAGTCCGCCATGCTGGGCAGGCCTGTACCTGAAGTCTGCCCCATTGGCATTTCTTCTTCCGAGAAAGGGTTTAACCTTTGCCTCTTCTCCCCTTGAGTTGGTGAGGCAGTAAGGGGAGTCTCTCTGCCCCTTTTCTTGTTTACATCCTCCCTTTGAGGGGTTTGGAGGACAGAAGAGCCAATCCTTGAGTCTTGCCTGGGAGGTGCCATTTGTGTTGGTTGTTGCTGTGTGGCCATTGGGTCCTCTGCTGTCTGTTCCCCCTGCCCTGGCTGCTCCTTTTGCTGCTGTTGTACCTGTTGGGGTGGTTGAACCTGTGCCTGCTGTACCTTCTGCTCTTCCATCTCCTTCTCCTTGCCTTTGCTCTGAGCTTGGTTTGTAGTTTGGACTGCCTCTTGATGTGCTGTAGAGGATGAGGCAGCTACTCCTGCTTGAGGATTTCGTAGAGCGAATACCTGTGTAGGAAGTTCCAAGTCAGCCAATTTCAGAACATGTCTTCTAGCTCTCTCATTCAGTTCTTCTTGTGTGACCGGTTCCTCCAGTGTGCCCCTTTTCCACTTTGGTTGATTGGCATATTTTTCAATGTGGGGCAAACTTACGTGGTCATAACTAGAGAGCTTATATTTGAGCCTTCTGAATGATATGGAGTGATTGGGGTCATAGGGTTTCCAGAGGAAACTGGTCTTCAGGCCAAGGCATTCTAGCATTCTATCAGCTTCTTTCCAGCCTTCCCTTTTGTTCAAAACAAGGTGGCCCAATTGATTTTTCACTTTGAGATGTGCCTTCTTGCCCTTGCCTGCGAAGCGTACCATATCAGCATTCCCAAATTGCCTGAAGTATTCAAGGGCAAATAGTCTCATGGGCACATATTTGGGAAATCTGTATGGGGGTAACTCACACCCATATATTCTGATTACGATGTAGTTTTGGTAAAAGTACCAATCCCCAATGCTGTACACTTTGGATAACTGCAGGATTCTGTGCATCTCATCAGTCAGTCTTGGAGGAGGCGAGCTTAGGAACAAGGACATGGCTGGGTGAATGAAGGGGTCTATAAATTCATAGTAAGTGTACAGAGAGTAGGTTCTGCAATGAAACACTGAGGTCCAGTACACTACTGACCTTGGATTACCTTGTGCATCTGTTCTCTTGACAATGAAGGAGAACTTTTCATGTTGATAATATAGAATCAGGTGGTAGATGTAGGAGGTGTATCTGAACACCTTCTCTCTTGACAGGTTCAAAAACTGCTCATGCATCTTATCTGATATGTATGTGGCATAATCATAATAGATTGGAGTTTTGCTAGGGAAAACATAGTCATCATCACTAGTACAGTTTCATCAATAAATTCAACTGATTTGTACCCCAAGATGGAACTGATCATATCTGCAAGATCTACACCCAGTTGATTGAGGTAACCATCAAAAATAGGAGGGTACAACACAATGTCTGAGTTTTTAATAAACAATTGGTTGAGCTTTGTGATTTGTGCATCTGTCAGCATCTTAGCTCCTTGTTTTACTAAATCCAATAGAGACAAGGGGACCAATTTCTTCTGAGTCTTGAACTGTAGCATCTCTCTAATGGCCTCAGGGGTCATGTAGAATACAACTAAGCCTGAAGGGTCAAGCACAACTCTTTGAATGGGGTCATAGCAGACAGCACATAGATGAATCAGGTCAGGGAATTGGTTGACCTGAGGGAGCCTGAAAATTGGGAGGAAGGAATCCCAAATGCCTAATATGTCTATCCCATCAACATGTTTGGTCTTAAGCTCATTCAACAGGTGGAGGTGGAACTTGCTGTGTGATGAGGAGTCCTCTGAGATTTGGTAGTCCAAGTCTGCCAAATCGTGCCACTCCAACTCTCCCTGAGGGGCATTCAAAGGGGCAACATTGAGGGCCACAGGTGCAACTGGAGTCTCCATGATTATTTGGATTTTGTTTTGTATATGGACTGCTATTTCTTCGACTGAAAAATAGGAAAGAACGCTGCCTGAGTGAAGAGGTAAATTGAGAAATGAAGGGTAATAGGGCAAGTTTGCAGCAATTGAAATACTGTTTCAGTCACTTGAGAGGGAAAATCTTAGTCTTTACCAGACCTTTCTCAATAACTAAGTGTAGGTTCCGGGTTTCTGTTCACGACTGCGTGAACGAAAATGCAGGTTTTCAATAAAAGTTTGTTTCAAACAAGCTCGGCTAGTGAATTTCGACCGCTAAATATCTAAGTGGGAACTGGGTGCAGGGAATTCTCCGGTGAATTATATGTTTTTAGTGCTTTTAAGTGAGTTTTCTGTTATTGCAGAAAAAACCAGGCTTTAGAGAAGACTTGCAGGGAGAAATACCTGGTAAATCGATGGGCCGGGTCACCAATGCAGGTGGGTAGGCGCGTCGAAGGCCCTCTGGTTGATTTGAGCAGGTTGGTGTAATTTGGTCGTAGAATGCATGCAGAAGGTGCAAGAATAGTTTTTTATAAAAGTGCAAAAAGAACGCAAAAATTGACAAAATATGGCTTTTTTGGGTCTTTCGCGCCTTTTTTGGATGACGTCGGCATGACGTCACCAAGTGGGTCAGGATCAGATGACGTCAGCATGACGTCGTCAGGTGACGTGGCGACCCACGAGTTGTCCACGGGGGTGGTGAGGTGGCAGACAGGTGGAGCAATGGCGGACGGAGGTTGCGGACGCGGCGTTGACGCAGGCGGTGATGCGGCGGTGACGCTGGCAGGCAGTTTTAGCGGAAAACCGGAAACCACGGCGGTATGATATCGGATCGCTTATGCTACGGAAAGGAATCTATCAAAGGGGGCTCCGATGAGATTTCGGGGCGACGTGTGGACCCGGCCTGATGTCAGCGTCTGACAGATATCGGACGATATTCTTCGGACGTCGGGGCCAGTCCGATATCCACGTCAACCGTCGGATGAAAATGGCTTGATCGGACGGTCGATGGGCCATTGACTTGCACGGATGATACGGCGTCGAGCAGGTATTGAAATATTGTTTTCCTTGGAATTTGCGCCCGGCGGGACCCTTCGAAATTTTAATAAATTTCATTGTTTGTAATGTATTTCTTTGTTAAACCATGTATAGCCGAAAACTTTAGAAAAAGGCGGAAGCTATGGTTTTTCATGAAATTTCGCAAGATCGCGGATTGGTTTCAAAACTTAGGCAAAGTGGGTTTTCATAAAATTTTCTCATAAACGCGCAAATGGGTCCCAGACTTAGGATAAGGTGGATAAAGTGGGTTTTTGCATATTTTTGCTTTTTTGAGTGGGTCTAAGGGTGAAAAAAGGGTTTTTTCAAGGTTGCTTAGGCAAAGTGAAGGGTGGGCTAAGCAGATGAGTTTCTGAGGGGTGAAGAGAGGTTAGGCTTGGGTTCTCAGACTGACCAGATGTCAATTTGATTCCTTGGTAGTGAATCATATGGCTATAGTGCCAAGGAGGGGGAATTTATAAAATGCTTAGGGTTTATACACCATGGTGTTATAATAGTAGGGAAAGGGAAACATAGGGATCTAGATAATAAAAGTTAGAGGTTAATATGGAGGGAGAAGGTGAATGAGGAGTGATATTACTAAGTTTTCTTGAAAACAACTTAGTTTAAAGAGTAGATCAAAATGAAAAGAACTTTGCACAAGAAATGTGGCTTTTAAAGGCAATAAGAACCAACATAAAACCTTGAATTCTTTCATACTCACAACTGGTGAGGGGATGTTAGTAATGAGTGATGAATTAGGAAAAAAGGGAAATTAGACATGCTTCATGATGTTGTTTTCCTTGTATTTAATCAGTAAAATTCAGCTTGGTAGGGACACCACTTCTGCAACCCCATCTACCTACCCAACTACCTGCCTAGCATTTTTTGTTTCTTCTTGGAGGGTGCACTTGGACTTACAGACCCTTTATGTGCCTTTTCTTTTCCATTGGCTTTTTCCTTTGATTTCCTATCTAGCACTACCATTATTTCTTCCAAGGCCCCAGATTAAGCAGTTGGGAACCTTAGTTTTCTCTGCCTAACTACTGATCTCCCAAGATTAAAGAGTTTGGAAAAAGTTCTTTCTCTATTCTACAACAGAAAATTGAAACATGGCATGATCGAGATTAGACTGTTGGACCATCCATCAAAATTTAATAGATGTGAAGGCATGTACACACCTTGCCTTTTCTTGAAAATATGGGATCTTTGTACCAGCAAAGCAGAGGATATTTTGGCATTTGAATTTGCCAATCATGAAAAATGAAACCTATTGGTATAGGTATCCAATAGTGGCTCCACATGGGGATGGTTTTTCTTCTTGAAAGACCAAGAACAGCAGGTCAGCATGCCTTGGCCTTTTGGCTACTGCTTCCAAAATTTGGAGTTTTTCATCCTTGAAACCTCAAAATTGCAGACTGTCATATTTATAACTTGCTGAAGTGCAGCCTTTCCGTGCTTCTGCAAGATCCTAAAATTAAGTTATTCACATGTTTTTAAAGAAAGTACTATACAATTATGTACAAGGGAAACCATGCTGCACTCATGGAAGGTATTCAATATAGTGTTTCAGCATCCTGCCGTTGACACGACCTTCATCCAAATCAGTTTCATCAAGATTCTTAAGAAAGTAGGTGTTATTTCCTTGCACTACTTGGATGATAAATGGTCCTCTCCAAAGGGAATCAAACTTTCCATGCGTTCCTTTGTTTTCTCTTCTTGAATCCCACTTGAAAACTTTGTCACCCATGTTGGAATCTTCATCCTTGGTCCTTCTGTCAAAAGATTTCTTGAGCTTCTCTTGTAGGATTTGAACTCTGTTATAGACTTGGTCTCTGGTTTGCTGCAAACATATAATTTGATTTACCCTCCTCTGCATATCATTTGGCTCAGCTTGACTTTCTTGAAGTAGTTTCATGATAGGGATCCCTAGTGATGAGGGGAATTTGGCTTCTAATACATAGACTAATTCATATGGGCTGACCCCAATTGATCTTTTGGTTGTTAATCTATCTACCCATAAAGCATTGACAAGTTTCTTATGCCAATTCTTTTTGTTCTCCTCCAGCACCTTCTTTATCATGTTTACCAGGCTTTTATTTGATGATTCTGCAAGGCCATTTCCTTGGGGATAATATGCAGTAGAATGGCCCAGAGTAATGTGGAATTTGTGGCAGAAGCTGACCATCTTCTTAGATCTGAAAGCAGCAGAATTGTCTGTTATTATCTTATCAGGGCATCCAGATCTAGCAAGGATATTGGTCTCAAGAAACTGAATGATAGTGGAGTCATTTGCTTGTCTGCATGGGATCGCCTCAATCCATTTTGTGAAGTAGTCTGTAGCTGTTAGAATCCATCTATGTTGGCCTGAAGATGAGGGATTAATTTCTCCAATGAAATCCAAGTCCCATTGTTGAAATGGTCTCTCTGTTGCAATAGGCCTTAAAGGTAGTGGCAGTAACTGTCTCTTTCCTTCAAACACTTAACATTTATGACATGAAGTGGTAAATTTCTTGACATCAGAGAAAATAATAGGCCAATAGTATCCAGCTCTCAGTATCTTATCCACAGTGGACCTCTAATACAAATGTCCACCATAATCACCTCCATGAAATTCTTCCATGATTTTGTTAGCCTCATTTTCAATTAAGCAGTTTAATAGGATACCCTCATGGTTTTTCCAAAGTAGATTTCCATCCATAACACAAAATTTTAAAGCCTTCATTTTTAAGAACCTACATTTAGTCTTGGACAGCCCTGGGGGAGCACACAAGTTTTGTAACACATAACAAATATCAGAATACCAAGGGGATTGTTCAAAGAATACATTGATCTTTGGAGTCACCAGCTCCGGTTCACTGTCCAGTTGGTTGATGTCCAGGGCTTGGAAATTTGTTTCAGACATTAATTTGACCAAACCCTGCCCTTTTATTAGTTTGGTAGGTTTTATTTCAATATCAAATTCCAGAATATTTGTAATCCATTTTCCTCTTCTACCCTCTAAGTTCTCTTGAGTAAGTATGTCTTTAACAATTGGGCTTGGTACATAGGCTATCACATGGGAATATAGGATATAGATCCTAAAGTCCTTAATAGCTTTAACCAAAGCATATGCTTGTTTTTCCATGATCTGGTACTTGAGGGGTGCATGTCTAAGAGCTTTACTAAAGAAGGAAATGGGTTTCTCATTCCCTTGGTCATCTTTCTGTAGTAAAACTGCATCAATTGTGTGTTGGGAAGCAAAGGAAAATATGATGAACTCTCTATCAAACTGGGGGTTGCTTAAGACTGGGGTTTGAGTGAGGGCAAACTTGATGCCTTCAAAAGCTTGATTTGCTTCTGCCGTCCATTTTACTTTTGAATCCTTTTTAAGCATGTTATTAAGCAATCTGCTCAGCTCAGCCAGGTTTGGAATGAATCTCCTTAGAAAGTTGATTTTGCCCAAAAATGCTTGTAATTCCTTTATATTTCTTGGATGAGGCATTTGCAAGATGGCTTGAATTTTGTCTGGCTCAATTCTGATGCCATCTTTGGAAATAATGTGACCCAACAGTTTACCTTCCTCCAAACCAAACAAGGATTTCTTAGGGTTTAAGGAAATTCCATATTTCCTACAAGTTGTGAATATCTGCCTTAGATGTTTCAAGTGCTCTTGGTCAGATTTGGAGAAAGGTGTGAGATCATCTAAATAAATGACAAGAAATTCATGAATCTCTTTGGCAAAAGCAATGTCCATTGCTCTTTGGAATGTAGCCCCTCCATTTTTCAAACCAAACGGCACTTTAACATATTTAAAGGTTCCCCATGGGGTTGTAAATGAAGTTTTGTCCTGATCATCACGATGGACTAAGATCTGGTTGAAGCCTGAGAACCCATCAAGTAAGGAAATCCTTGAGGCCCCCACTACTCTTTGCAAGATGTGATCCATCTTGGGTAAGGGGTAATTATCTTTCAAGGATACTTGGTTGAGGTTTCTTAAATCAATACAGAGCCTTATCTCATGAGTCTTCTTTCTTGTGGGGACTAAATTTGAAATCCAATCAGAAAACCTGATTGGTGATATAATGCTTGCTTTAAACATTTTTTGTACCTCTTGTTCCATAGTTGGGAGGAGCATAGGATTGATTCTCCTCAACTTCTGTTTAAAGGGCTTTTGATCTGGCTTAAGTGGGATAGTGTGTTGTATTACAGAGGTGTCATAGGATTTTAGATCCCCATAACTCCATGCAAAAAAATCCTGAAACTCTTTAAAAAGGTCAATGTATTTAGGCTTTTGGTCAGGAGGTAGTGCAGCAGATAGTTTTATGATTTTGGGTTGTTTAACCGTCCCAATGTTATGTTCTTCTATGGTGGTGTTGAGGGGCTAAAATTTTGGTTTATTAGGGACATCATTGGATTCAAAAATGTCTTCTAAAGGAGCTAAGCCTATTGGAAGAAAATTGTCCTTTAATTGTATCACTTCAGTTTCATAGTCAGCTATCTCCTCATATTTGATTTGTTGGATTTCTTGCATGTTGTGTTTGTTGAAGATTGTAGGATGTAGCATTTGATTAGCTGTTTTGGTTGATATTGCTTCGTTATTGTGTTTACCATGTATTTGTGATTGACTTCATGTCTCAAGTCTTTGTGATTGACTTGCTGTCTCAATATGAATGTTTAGACTTGAAAACTCTTCTTGCAAAGTCAAGAAATTGTTTATTTGTGTGTCATCATCAAACACCTGCCATTCCTTAACATTGTTTGGGACAGATGGTCTATGTTTTACCTCGGCTGTGAAACAGTGATGGGGCTCAAAAGGCAGCTTACAGGTACTTGCAAATGTGGCTAAACTATGAGCATGACGGTTCTGAGCCCTAGGGATTTTGGCAATCTGAAATTCAGTGAATGACTTTAGTAGCTCAGTAGCAGCAGATCTATAGGACCTCAGTCTTTTGTCATTAGTGACAAAGTTTCCTTTCACTTGTTGGACAACTAGGTCTGAGTCTCCCAGTATTGAAACTTTTATGGCTTGTTGGGATTTTACTAACTTGAGGCCTAGTAGGAGAGCCTCATACTCGGCCATGTTGTTAGTACACCTAAAGTTTAGTCTATAGGCTCGGCCCTCTGCATGGCTATTTTGTTTATTATGTATCCAAACTTTAGCCCCTGCCCCTAATTTGTTGACAGAGCCATCAAATTCTAGGAACCATAAGATCTCTTGTTCTAGGGGATGCTGAATAATATCTCTGTGGTCTGGATTTGTGAGTTGAAGTTTAGGTTCTTCCCCTAGTTTGATTTTTAGAACAATCTTTTCAGTTGATGGGATTAACTTTGCTTTTAGAGAAGCAGTTTGTTCATTAAAGTCCTGATCTTTCTTGAGTGTCTGGTTTTCATCATCATACGATTTTTCCTCTTGCACATTCTCCTCTTTTGACTCAACCAATGTTTCTATGTCAGGGGTTCCTTCATTGATATGCTGATCTGTTTTGGTTATCTAGATTTCTTCATTATGTGTGTGACCTGTATTATCATTGAAAAGGATATATGAGTCTATGTTAGAATGGACATCATATATGGGGAAGTTTTGAGGCTTTTCCTCAGTGCTAACCATGTATTTCATGAGCGACTCTCTATATAGTCTCTTGGGTTGACCAAAGACTGTGATTGTGGCATATGACATGTCTAACTGTAGGGACCCTTGAAGTTTAGCCCCCCATGATCTTGATAATAACATCTCATATTTGGGTGGGATATCAGCAACAACAACATCCATCAAGATTGTTTTATTTGGGTATTGGACCAGGGATACACATAAGTCTTTTATCAAGGCTAGACACTTCACTTGGCTAGAATCAAATGAGAATATGTCCTTATATGGCCTAGTAATATCTAGATTCAACCTTTCCATGACTGATTTGGGCATCAGGTTATGAGAGGCCCCTGAGTCAAACATTGCATTGTGTAATATCTTGTCACGGACATGCAAGCTAACATAAAATAGTAATATCCCTGTGCCTGCTGTTTTCCCATCAACCTCTGGACCAAACAGCAACTCTGGGGTATCATCCAATACGTTGACATTGTCTTTGTTTTGAGTGAGTTGGAGGGACTTCTCAATCTATTGTTTATAGATGTCATGCTTGGCTAGCTCTGCAAGAGGAATGGCTATTTTCAGTTTGCCAATTTCAGCTTCCAAGTCAAAGGGTTTTTCAGATTGGACCTTAGTGTTGTGGGTGACCACCTTGTCTTTGTTTAGTAAGGTTTCTTGTTGATCCCTGTATTGATCTTGGGGCTTGTGTTTTTCATTCACCTCTTGAGGCTTTTTACTTGGATTAGGCTGTACAGATGATGCAGCTAGTGGCTTTTGTGTTTGTTCAGTAACTTCTTCAATAGTTACTTCCTTTGTGAGTGAATCAGTTGTATTCATTGGTTCAGTTACTATGGCAATCTTGGGCTGTAGTCTATCCTTTGTTTTTTCAGGTTGTGTTATGTTTACAGTCCTACTTCTTAGTTTGTATTGCTTATGAACTTCGTAAACAGTTGTGTCATAGCCTTGTTTGAAGTCAAATGACTCACCTAACTTGGTTTGAAATTGTTTACTGTCTTCATCTTCATGATCTTCTTGACTTAGGAAGACTTGGTGCTCATCATCAAGGCCCATTAGGTGGATATGGGTATCATACACTTGTTCATCTGAAGTGGATGTTTCAACATAGTTTTCCTGAAATGGAGGTCTTATTTCTGGATCAGTATTGGTCTTGCCCACATTTGGGTTTTGATTTCTCCTAAAGTTTGGATTTCGGTTAGGGTTGTTTTGTGGTGCTTCCCATGATGACTTTCTTTCCACAGATTCCACTCTGTCACCTAACCTCTTCATACCAGAGATTATTGCATCCAATTTCTGGTCAAAGGCTGAGGGTTCCTCTTTAAAGGCAACTCTTTTTTCCAATCTTGCCCTGTTCCTCTTAGCAATTAGGTTTGCCTCAACTGTGACAACAACCTTTTGTGCTTCTTCAAGGGTTTGAGGGGCTCTTTCTTTCATCTGATAAGCCATATCAGGGTCAAATCCATCAGGGAATTTGTATAAGACCAAATCAGGAGGAGTTCTTAAGTTTTGAGGTATTGCATTGTATACATTATTGAACCTGGCACAGTACTCCAGAACTGTCTCTTGAGGACCTCTCTTAATCATGTCATATTCACCAAGTATATGTAAGGGGTCCTTCTTTTTCTCCAATCTGTTGGTGAAGGCTTGGCAAAGCTCATCAGGGGTTGTGATGGTATTTGTAGGAAGTGACCTGAACCATGTTCGGACATCACCTGTTAAGCTTTGGACAAAAATTCTCATCCTCACACTCTCATCATCTATCTCATAGTTCTCACCATGATCCTGCATTCTCTTGGCATGCTGAATAGCAGAGTAAGGGCCAGTGGAGTCAAAATATGTGATTTTGGCTTGGTAATCCTGAGGTAGAGCTACAGGATTGGCAGGTAATTGCAGAGGTGCATATCTCATAGCCATATTCACAAGGTTTGGGGGATTGATAGGGACAACTGGGATAAAAGGAACGATGGGTACCACAAGGGTAATAGGTATGGCAGAACGTAGAGTGTTGGTGAAGGGAGTATGTGTGGGGGATGAGGATGTGGGAGGAGGGCTTTGAGATGTGGATGGGGAACTAGGGGAACTAGGGGTGGAGCGAAAAAGGACCTTTATTGGGGTGGAAATGGGGTTGGGACAAACTGTCTCTGGACTTAAGTCGGCAAGCTTATCTGGCCCTTGCTGCTTCTTGATAATTTTAGGGATTGTATTAGGATTTTCAAAGACAGTAGGGGGGTTTGGGTCAGGATTGGCCCTAGTGTACCGAAGATTCTTCTTGGGAGCCAGCTTTTGAGCTAATCTTTCTGAGTTTTTGGAAAAATTTGTATAGCAAGGACTGGACAGGATTTTGAAAGGTTGTATGTATCTCAACGTGAGTATAAAGACTACCTGAATCAACTCTTCCTTGAGGCTGTAGGTGTTGGTACAGAAACAGCTTTAAAGGCTTCTTGACTGATATTCAGACTTTAAGTGTAATTTTAGCAGACATACAATATTTTCTAAATCCTGAAGAGGTCCCCAGTGGAATCGCCATTTATGTTAACACCCAGGTTATTCCCTATGACTCCCAAGGGAATACGGCTGGGGTAACCACTAACCAATCTTTGGATTACAGTTTCTAGCCCAGCTGTAATCAGAGAGGGTTCTCTCTTTAAGGTTTGTCTCTGTTATATGGAAGTTTTAGGCTAGTTATGAAGTTAAGGTTTTTGGTTTATGTTTGGTTGGGAGGATGTCTTTCTAAAAAATTTAAAGTGTAGTTCTGTAGGTAAAATTAGTCCATTGGGCAATGGAGTCTGTGGCTATTGGTTTCTTGAAATCCTGAGTTTGATGCAGCTGGAGTTACAGGGCCATTTAGATACTTCAAGAAACAAAATTTAAATTATCATAATGGAGTGTAAACAACTAGTGAAAAGCAGTTAAGAATTTTTCACTAACCTGGGATGTGAGAAAGGGATGTATTCCTCAGGAGCAAACTTGAATTCCTGAAACAATAATCACTGTGATGATATAGTGTGAAAGGGTAGCAATTAAGAATTACGCTTCCATTACTATAACCGAAGAAAAGATATTTAAAATAGCTTAGATTGAGTTCAGGGTAATCTGTGATTAAATCCTGGAACTATTCTTTTTTCTTTCTATTAACTATCTAAACATTGGAAACATGAAAGAGATATGAAAGATAACAAACACATAACAAAGAGTTCCAAGAAAAACTTATTGTGTCATGAGATACGCAGGAATCCTGCAACTTTAAGCTAAACACCAGCAAAACATCAAGCAACACAGAGCTTTGGAAATTCCATCATCCTTTGTATTACTTCTTTGAGAATTACAGCAAAAGAGGAGTAGAATAGATATGAACAATCTTTTATATCCAATGTCCAACCCCTGCTAACAAATGCGAGGGGGAATATATAGCAGTCTCATGCAAAATATCTCAGGCATTGAGTCATCTGAGAGGGAAAATATCTTCATTAACTCGTACAGAAATTGCAGATAGAAAGTTATTACAATATTTAATGAAACATTAAAGGCTCTTAATTCCTGTCAGAACAATTTGACCTTTGGAGCTCACAGAGTCGGTTGAGCGCTTTGTTATAACTGCTGAATGACGTGTCTGTGTAGCTCTGTCCTCCTGTAGCTTCTCGACCCTGTCACCTGTGACTGATAGTGCTGCTGTGGTGGCCGAATACTTGTGTTGAGTTGGCTCAACCTCTTTCTGAATACCTGCTGTTGTGTCTTTATCTTCTTGTGTATGAAAACTAAAATATTTTCAAAAGAAAAACATAATTACTAACTTTGATTTAACAGTAATTGTATCAAATTATCCCATACATCCTGTGTAGGCAACTGATGCCTCAAAATTGACCCCATGGTCTCATTTGCCTCTATGTAATTGTAAAAATGGGGAGGCTCATCAAACAAGTGTGTGATTTCATTCATAATAAAAAATAGACTCTCCACCCTGTTGAAGAGGGTCTGTCCTGTTGCTGGTCCTGTTTGTGCTGATGTACTAGCTGTCTCTGAAATTTGATTTCCAACAAAAGTGTTCACTCTCTTAGCATATTTTTCATGTGAGAGCAACTTTCCTGATGGCTCGAGCAGGCTAGGCAGACCCCTGTTTTGAAATGCCATGAACCTGTTCTGTAATTTGTTGATATCTGCTTGCATATCCTGGGTTCTTCTTTCCAGGGTCTCAATCACATTTCTTAATGTCAGGACCCTTTTGATCAGTGAAATGGTCTCCGTCTTGTTTCCAATTCCCATTTTGATGAGCTGGGAGCTTGTCCTGTAGTTTAGCACGTTTATCATTTTAGTGGCAATCTCAGGCATATTTCCTAGAGATGCCCTTGCCCATTGGATCTCTCTGTGTGCTTTCCCAATGAGCTTTATTTGCTCATGGATGGCTTTAATATACTCCCATTGGTCTGTGATGGACTGGCCAATATTGGCCCAGAGTACCCTCTTGAGTTCAGATGTGACCTTGTCTAGTGTGAGCTTTTTTTCTAGCTCAGTTATTCTCTTCTTAAGAGTCTTTACCTCCCTTACTCTTTCAGCCACATTCTACTTGGACTTGTCATATTTTTCATTGATTTTCGCCAGAGTGTCTTTGGCTTGATTTAACTCTAACATTTGAGACTCCAAGACTTGAATTTCATTCCTCAGCTTTTGCATGTCAAGGCTTTCATCCTGCTCTATTGTTGGTGCTGAGGTGGATGGTGCTGCCTGTTGTATCTGTTGGCTGAGAGGGGCAGTGGTTTGAGGGATTGCGTCAAGATTTATTGTTTCTGGAGGAGGTTGTGAGGTTTGTCATGCCTCCTTTTGCTGTAATGCTGCCTGCACGGTAGCCTCTAATTCCTGCAGCTTCTCTTGGGTGTGGATGAGCTCTTTATATAATGTCATTAGCATGGCAGCTGCATCCTTATCTTGTCTGAGCTAGGCAATCTCTTCTGTTTCAAGATGAAGAGTTGCTGGTATTTTCAACATTTTTCTCAATGCTGCCATATCAACATCCCTCAGCTTCAGAATCTCCTGCACTGCCTTGACATCTTTAGGATCATGTCCAAGCTCTATTATGATTTCCTCCAGAGCTTTGATCCTACTGTCTTTAGCTTTGAGAGGAAGCCCTTTCCAGCTCAAGCTATGCAGTAGTGTTATTCAGGCTATTTTGTAGCCTATAGTTCACCAGGGTTTTGTCTGCGAAGGTGGCATACACCATCTCACCCGTTTGTTTATGCAATTCAATTTGATCCATTGGGTGGATGTCTTTGGACAGGACCTCCAGGTTAGTCCTGGTATAATCTGCAGCTGACTATGGTTGCTGCACCGCTGGTGTAAAATGGCTCATTATCATCTTTCCCTCATGTGCATCATATGCAAACATGAGTCTTTGCTGGTTTGTGGGAGCCATTTTTAATATATGATTATATAATTGCAGCCTTAAGGGTTCATTTCTACTTTTGATGTCCTTAAATTGCTGCTTAATGCTTTTCTCACCTTCCCTTTGCTGGCCTGAGGAGCTAACTTCTCCTCCTGCTGCCCTATCTTGCTCTTGTTGGAAGGAGTTGGCTGAGGCCTCCATGCTGGGCAGGCCTGTACCTGAAGTCTGCCCCATTGGAATTTCTTCTTCCGAGAAAGGGTTTAACCTTTGCCTCTTCTCCCATTGAGTTGGTGAGGTAGTAAGGGGAGTCTCTCTGTCCCTTTTCCTGTTTACATCCTCCCTTTGAGGGGTTTGGAGGACAGAAGAGCCAATCCTTGAGTCTTGCCTAGGAGGTGCCATTTCTGTTGGTTATTGCTGTGTGGCCATTGGGGCCTCTGCTGTCTGTTCCCCCTACCCTGGCTGCTCCTTTTGTTGCTGTTGTACCTGTTGGGGTGGCTGAACCTGTGCCTGCTGTATCTGCTGCTCTTCCATCTCCTTCTCCTTGCCTTTGCTCTGAGCTTGGTTTGTAGTTTGGACTGCCTCTTGATGTGCTGTAGAGGATGAGGCAGCTGCTCCTGCTTGAGGCTTTGGTAGAGCGAATATCTGTGCAGGAAGTTCCAAGTCAGCCAATTTCAGAAGATGTCTTCTAGCTCTCTCATTCAGTTCTTCTTGTGTGACTGGTTCCTCCAGTGTGCCCCTTTTCCAGTTTGGTTGATTGGCATATTTTTCAATGTGGGGCAAACTTAGGTGGTCATAACTAGAGAGCTTATATTTGAGCCTTCTAAATGATATGGAGTGATTGGGGTCATAGGGTTTCCAGAGGAAACTGGTCTTCAGGCCAAGGCCTTCTATCTTTCTATCAGCTTCTTTCCAGCCTTCCCTTTTGTTCAAAACAAGGTCGCCCAATTGATTTTTCACTTTCAGCTGTGCCTTCTTGCCCTTGCCTGCGAAGTGTACCATATCAACATTCCCAAATTGCCTGAATTATTCAAGGGCAAATAGTCTCATGGGCACATATTTGGGCAATATGTATGGGTGTAACTCACACCCATATATTCTGATAAAAGTACCAATCCCCAATGTTGTACACTTTGGATAACTACAGGATTCTCTGCATCTCATCAGTCAGTCTTGGAGGAGGCGAGCTTAGGAACAAGGACATGGCTGGGTGAATGAAGAGGTCTATAAATTCATAGTAAGTGTACGGAGAGTAGGTTCTGCAATGAAACACTGAGGTCCAGTACACTACTGACCTTAGATTGCCTTGTGCATCCGTTCTCTTGACAATGAATGAGAACTTCTCATGCTGATAATATAGAATCAGGTGGTAGATGTAGGAGGTGTATCTGAACACCTTCTCTCTGGACAGGTTTAAAAACTGCTCATGCACTTATCTGATATGTATGTGGCATAATCATAATAGATTGGAGTTTTGCCAGGTGAAAACATAGTAATCATCATCAGTACAGTTTCATCAATAAATTCAACTGATTTGTACACCAAGATGGAACTGATCATATCAGCAAGATCTACACCTAGTTGATTGAGGTAACCATCAAAAATAGGAGGGTACAACACAGTGTCAGAGTTTTTAATAAACAATTGGTTGAGCTTTGTGATTTGTGCATCTGTCAGCATCTTAGCTCCTTGGTTTATTCAAATCCATAGAGACAAGGGGACCAATTTCTTCTGAGTCTTGAACTGTAGCATCTCTCTAATGGCCTCAGGGGTCATGTAGAATACAACTGAGCCTGAAGGGTCAAGCAAAGCTCTTTGAGTGGGTTCATAGCAGACAGCACACAAATGAATCAGGTCAGGGAATTGGTTGACCTGAGGGAGCCTGAAAATTGGGAGGAAAGAATCCCAAATGCCTAATATGTCTGTCCCATCCACATGTTTGGTCTTAAGCTCATTCAGCAGGTGGAGGTGGAACTTGCTGTGTGATGAGGAGTCCTCTGAGATTTGGTAATCCAAGTCTGCCAAATCCTGCCACTCCAGCTCTCTCTGAGAGGCATTCAAAGGGGCAACATTGAGGGCCACAGGTGCAACTGGAGTCTCCATGATTACTTAGATTCTATTTTGTATATGGACTACTATTTCTTCGACTGAAAAATAGAAAGGAACGCTGCCTGGGTGAGGAGGTGAATTGAGAATTGAAGGGTAACAGGGTGAGTTTGCAGCAATTGAAATACTGTTTCAGTCACTTGGGAAGGCAAATCTCTGTCTTTAACAGACCTTCCTTAATAGTTAAATGTAGGTTCTGGGTTTCTGTTCACGACTGCGCGAACAAAAATGCAGGTTTTAAATAAAAGTTTGGTCCAAACAAGCTCGGCTACTAAATTTCGACCACTAAATATCTAAGTGGGAACTGGGTGTAGGGAATTCTCCGGTGAATTATACGTTTTTAGTGCTTTTAAGTGAGTTTTCAGTTATTTCAGAAAAAACCAGGCTTTAGAGAAGACTTGCAGGGAGAAATACCTGGTGAATCGATGGGCCGCGTAACCAATGCAGGTGGGTAGGCGCGCCTAAGGTCCTCTGGTCGATTTGAGCAGGTTGGTGCAATTGGTCGTAAAATTCATGCAGAGGGCGCAAAAACATTTTTTTGCAAAAGTGCAAAAAGAATGTGAAAATTGACAAAATATGGCTTTTTTGGGTCATTCGCGCCTTTTTTCGCTGACGTCAGCATGACGTCACCAGGTGGGTCAGGGTCGGATGACGTCAGCATGATGTCATCAAGTGACATGGCGGCCTATGACTGATCCACGAGGGTGGTGAGGTGGCAGACAGGTGGAGCAATGGCGGACGGAGGTTGCGGACGTGGCGCTGACGCAGGCAGTGACGCGACGGTGATGCTGGCAGGCAGTTTTGACAGAAAACCGGAAACCACGGCGGTATGATACCGGACCGCTTATGCTACGGAAAGGAATCTATCAGAGGGGGCTCCGATGCGATTTGGGGGTGACGCGTGGACCCGACATGACGTCAGCGTCTGACAGATATCGAACGATATCCTTCGGACGTCAGGGCCGGTCCGATATCCACATCAACCGTTGGATGGAAAGGGCTTGATCGGACGGTCAACGGGCCATTGACTTGCATGGATGATACGGCGTTGGGCGAGTATTAAAATATTGTTTCCCTTGGAATTTGCTCCCGGCGGGACCCTTCGAAATTTTAATAAATTTCATGGTTTGTAATGTATTTCTTTGTCAAACCATGTATAGCCGAAAACTTTAGAAAAAGGCGGAGGCTATGGTTTTTCATGAAATTTTGCAAGATCGCGGATTGGTTTCAAAACTTAGGCAAAGTGGGTTTTCATAAAATTTTCGCATAAATGCACAAATGGGTCCTAGACTTAGGATAAGGCGGATAAATTGGGTTTTTGCATATTTTTTCTTTTTTGAGTGGGTCTAAGGGTGAAAAAAGGGTTTTCTCAAGGTTGCTTAGGCAAAGTGAAGGGTGGGCTAAGTAGATGAGTTTCTGAGGGATGAAGAGAGGTTAGGCTTGGGTTCTCAGACTGACTAAATGTCAATTTGATTCCCTGGTAGTGAATCATATGGCTATAGTGCCAAGGAGGGGATATTTATAGAATGCTTAGGGTTTATACACCATGGTGTTATAATAGTAAGGAAAGGGAAACATAGGGGGCTAGATAATAAAAGTTAGAGGTCAATATGGAGGGAGAAGGTGAATGAGGAGTGATATTGCTAAGTTTTCTTGAAAAAAACTTAGTTTAAAGAGTAGATCAAAATGAAAAGAACTTTGCACAAGAAATGTGGCTTCTAAAGGCAATAACAACCAACATAAAACCTTGAATTCTTTCATAACCACAACTGGTGAAGGGATGTTAGTAATGAGTGATAAATAAAGGAAAAAGAGAAGTTAGACATGCTCCCTTGTGTTGTTTTCCTTGTATTTGATTAGAAAAATGCAGCTTGGAAGGAACACCACTTCTGCAACCCCATCTACCTACCCCACTATTTTGCCTAGCATTTTTTGTTTCTTCTTGGAGGGTGCACTTGGACTTGCAGACCCTTTATGTGCCTTTTCTTTTCTATTGGCTTTTTCCTTTGATTTCCTATCTAGCACTACCCTTATTTCTTCCAAGGCCCAGATTAAGCAGTTGGGAATCTTAGCTTCTCTGCCTAACTACTGATCTGCCAAGATTGAACAGTTTGGACAGATTTCTTTCTCTATTCTACAACAGAAAATTGAAACATAGCATGATCTAGATTAGACTGTTGGACCATCCATCAAAATTTTAATAGGCATGAAGGCATGTACACACCTTGCCTTTCCTTGGAAATATGGGATCTTTGAATCAACAAAGCAGAGCATATTTGGCATTTGAGTTTGCCAATCATGAAATATGAAACCTATTGGTATAGGTATCCAATAGTGGCTCCACATGGGGATGGTTTTTCTTCTTGAAAGACCAAGAACAACAAGTCAGCATGCCTTGGCCTTTTGGCTACTGCTTCCAAAATTTGGAGTTTTTCATCCTTAAAACCTCAAAATTGCAGACTGTCATATTTATAACTTGCTGAAGTACAGCCATTCCCTGCTTCTGCAAGATCCTAAAAACTAAGTTATTCACATGTTTTTAAAGAAAGCACTATACAATTATGTACAAGGGCAGCCATGCTGCACTCATGGAAGGTATTCGAAATAGTGTTTCAGCATCCTGCCATTGACAGGACCTTCATCCTAATCAGTTTCATCAGGATTCTTATGAAAGTAGGTGTTATTTCCTTGTACTGCTTGGATGAGAAACGGTCCCCTCCAAAGGGAGTCAAACTTTCCATGCTTTCCTTTATTTTCTCTTCTTGAATCCCACTTGAGAACATTGTCACCTATGTTGAAATCTTCAGCCTTGGTCCTTCTGTCAAACGCTTTCTTGAGCTTCTCTTGTAGGATTTGAACTCTATTATAAACTTGTCTCTGGTTTACTATAAGCATATAATTTGATTCAACCTCCTTTGCATATCATTGGGCTCAGCTTGACTTTCTTGAAGTAGCTTCATAATAGGGATCCCTAGTGATGAAGGAAATTTAACTTCTAATCCATAGACTAACTCATATGGGCTGACCCCAATTGATCTCTTGGTTGTTAATCTATCTACCCATAAGGCATTGACAAGTTTCTTAGGCCAATTCTTTTTGTTCTCTTCCAACACCTTCTTTATCATGTTTACCAGGCTTTTATTTGATGATTCTGCAAGGCCATTTCCTTCGGGATAATATGCAGTAGAATCACCCAAAGTAATGTGGAATTTGTGATAGAAGCTGACCATCTTCTTCGATCTGAAAGCAACAACATTGTCTGTTATTATCTTGTCAGGACATCCAAATCTAGCAAGGATATTAGTCTCAAGAAACTGAATGATAGTGGAATCATTTGCTTGTCTACATGGAATTGCCTCAATCCATTTAGTGAAGTAGTCTGTAGCTGTTAGAATCCATCTATGTTGGCCTGAAGATGAGGGGTTAATTTCTCCAATGAAATCCAAGCCCCATTGCTGAAATGGTCTCTCTGTTGCAATAGGCCTTAAAGGTAGTGGCAGTAACTATCTCTTTCCTTCAAACACTTGACATTTATGACATGAAGTGGTAAATTTCTTGACATCAGAGAAAATAGTAGGCCAATAGTATCCAGCTCTCAGTATCTTATCCACAGTGGATTTCCAATACAAATGTCCACCACAATCACCTGCATGAAATTCTTCCATGATCTTATTAGCTTCATTTTCAACTAAACAATTTAATAGGATACCCTCATGGTTTTTCCAGAGCAGATTTCCATCCATAACACAAAATTTTAAAGCTTTCATTTTTAAGAACCTACATTTAGTTCTGGACAGCCCTGGGGGAGCACACAAGTTTTGTAACACATAAAAAATATCAGAATACCAGGGGGATTGTTCAAAGGCTACATTGATCTTTGGAGTCGCCAGCTCCGGTTCACTGTCCAGTTGGTTGATGTCCAGGGCTTGGAAATTTGTTTCAGACATTAATTTGGCCAAACCCTGCCCTTTTATAAGTTTTGTAGGTTTTATTTCAATATCAAACTCCAGAATGTTTGCAATCCATTTTCCTCTTCTACCCTCTAAGTTCTCTTGAGGAAGTATGTCTTTAACAATTGGGCTTGGTACATAGGCTATCACATGGGAATATAGGATGTAGATCCTAAAGTCCTTAATAGCTTTAACCAAAGGATATTCTTGTTTTTCCATGATCTGGTACTTGAGGGGTGCGTCTCTAAGAGCTTTACTAAAGAAAGCAATGGGTTTCTCATTCCCTTGGTCATCTTTCTGTAGTAAAACTGCAGCAATTGTGTGTTGGGAAGCAAAGGAAAATATGATGAACTCCCTATCAAACTGAGGGTTGGTTAAGACAGGGGTTTGGGTGAAGGTAAACTTGATGCCTTCGAAAGCTTGATTTGCCTCTACTGTCCATTTTACTTTTGAATCCTTTTTAAGCATGTTATTAAGAAATCTGCTCAGCTCAGCCAGGTTTGGGATGAACCTTCTTAGAAAGTTGATTTTCCCCAAAAAGGCTTGTAATTTCTTTATATTCCTTGGATGAGGCATTTGTAAGATGGCCTGGATTCTGTCTGGGTCAATTCTGATGCCATCTTTGGAAATAATGTGACCCAACAGTTTACCTTCCTCTAGACCAAACAAGGACTTCTTAGGATTTAAGGAAATTCCATATTTCCTACAAGTTGTGAATATATGCCTTAGATGTTTCAAGTGCTCCTGGTCAAATTTGGAAAAAGGCATGAGATCATCTAAATAAATGACAAGGAAGTCATGAATCTCTTTAGCAAAAGCAATGTCCATTGCTCTTTGGAATGTGGCCCCTGCATTTTTCAAACCAAAAGGCATTTTAACATATTTAAAGTTTCCCCATGGGGTTGTAAATGCAGTTTTGTCCTGATCATCAGGATGGACTAAGATCTGGTTGAAGCCTGAAAACCCATCAAGTAAAGAAATTCTTGAGGCCCCCACTAAGCTCTGCAAGATGTGATCCATCTTGGGTAAGGGGTAATTGTCTTTAAATGATACTTGGTTGAGGTTTCTTAAATCAACACAGAGCCTTATCTCACCAATCTTCTTTCTTGTTGGGACCAGATTTGAAATCCAATCAGAGAATCTGATTGGTGTTGTAATGCCTGCTTTAAACATTTTTTGTACATCTTGTTCCATTGCTGGGAGGAGCATAGGATTGATTCTCCTCAATTTTTGTTTAAAGGGCTTCTGATTTGGCTTGAGTGGGATAGTGTGTTGTATTACAGAGGTGTGATAGGATTTTAGATCCTCGTAAATCCATGCAAACACATCTTGAAACTCCTTAAAAAGGTCAATGTATTTGGGCTTTTGGTCAGGAGGTAATGCAGTAGATAGTTTTATGATTTTGGGTTGTTCAACCGTCCCATTGTTATGCTCTTCTATGGTAGTGTTGAGGGGTTGCAATTTTGGTTTATTGGGAACATCATTGGAGTCAAAAATGTCTTCCAAAGGGGCTAAGCCTATTGGAAGAAAATTATATTTTAATTGTATCACCTCAGTTTCATAGTCATCTATCTTCTCATATTTAGCTTGTTGGATTTCTTGTATGTTGTGTTTGTTGAAGATTGTAGGATGTAGCATTTGATTAGTTGTTTTGGGTGATATTGCTTGGTTATTGTGTTTACCATGTATTTGTGATTGACTTGTTGTCTCAAGTCTTTGTGATTGACTTGCTGCCTCAGGTCTTTGTGATTGACTTGCTATCTCAAGTCTTTGTGATTGACTTGCTATCTCAGTGTCAATGTTAAGACCTGAGAACTCTTCTTGAAAAGTCAAGAAATTGTTGATTTGTGTGTCATCATCAAACACCTGCCAGTCCTTAACATTTTTTGGGACAAATGGTCTGTGTTTTACTTCGGCTGTGAAACAATGATGGGGCTCAAAAGGCAGCTTACAGGTACTTGCAAATGTGGCGAGACTATGAGCATGAAGATTCTGAGCCCTAGGAATTTTGGCAATCTAGAATTCAGTGAAGGACTCTAGTAGCTCAGTAGCTGTATATCTATAGGATCTCAGTCTTTTGTCATTCGTGACAAAATTGCCTTTCACTTGTTGGATAACTAGGTCTGAGTCTCCTAGGATTGACACTTTCATGGCTTGCAGGGATTGTACTAACTTGAGGCCTAGTAGGAGAGCTTCATACTCAGCCATGTTGTTAGTGCACCTGAAGTTTAGTCTATAAGCTCGACCCTCTGCATGGCTGTTCTGTTTGTTATGCACCCATACTCCAGCCCCTGCCCCTAATTTGTTAACTGATCCATCAAATTCTAGGAACCATAGGACCTCCTGTTCTAGGGGGGGTTGAACAATATCTCTGTGGTCTGGACTTGTGGGTTGAAGTTTAGGTTGTTTATTTAGTTTGACTTCTAGGATAGTCTTCTCATTTGGTGGGATCAGCTTTGTTTCTAGAGGAACAGTTTGTTTATTAGACTCCTGATCTTGTTTAGGTGTCTTGGTTTCAACATCATTTGACTTGTCCTTTTGAATACTTCCATCTTTTGACCCAACCAATGTTTCTATGTCAGGATTTCCTTCATTGATATGCTGATCTATTTTGATTGTCTGGACTTCTTCATTGTTTGGGTGACCTGTATTGTCATTGAAAAGGATATATGAGTCTATGTCAGAATGGATAGCATATATGGGGAAGTTTTGAGGCTTCTCTGCAGTGCTGACCATGTATTTCATGAGTGACTCTCTATATAATCTCTTGGGTTGACCAAACACTGTGATTGTAGCATATGACATGTCCAATTGAAGGGACCCTTGAAGTTTAGCCCCCCATGATCTTGATAATAACATCCCATACTTGGGTGGGATATCAGCAACAACAACATCCATCAAGATTGTTTTATTTGGGTATTGGACCAGGGATACACAAAAGTCTTTTATCAGGCCTAGACATTTAACTTAGCTGGAATCAAATGAGAATAGATCCTTATATGGCCTAGTAATATCTAAATTCAGCCTTTTCATGACATATTTTCGCATCAGGTTATGAGAGGCACCTGAGTCAAACATTGCATTGTGTAATATCTCGTCATGGATATGCAAGCTAACATAAAACGGTAATATCCCTGTGCCTGCTATTTTCCCATCAACCTCTGGACCAAACAGTAATTCAGGGGTGTCATCCAACACATTGACATTGTCTTTGCTTTGAGTGAGTTGGAGGGACTTCTCAATCAGTTGTTTATAGATGTCATGTTTGGCTAGCTCTGCAAGAGGAATGGCTATTTTCAGTTTGTCGATTTCAGCTTCCAAGTCAAAGGGTTTTCCAATTTGGACCTTAGTGTTGTGGGTGACCACATTTTCTTTGTTTAGCAAGGTTTCTTCTTGATCTTGGGGCTTGTGCTTCTCATTCACCTCTTGAGGCTTTTTAGTTGGAGTAGGTTGTACAGATGATGCAACTAGTGGCTTCTGTGTTTGTTCAGTAACTTCTTCAATAGTTACTTCCTTTGTGAGTGAATCAGTTGTATTCATTGGTTCTGTTACTACGGCATTCTTGGGCTGCAGCCTATCCTTGGTTTTTTCAGGCTGTGTTATGTTTACAGTCCTACTTCTTAGTTTGTATTGTTTATGGACTTCATAAACAACTGTGTCATAGCCTTGTTTGAAATCAAATGACTCACCTGACTTGGTTTGGAATTGTTTAGTGTCTTCATCTTCATGATCTTATTGACTTAGGAAGACTTGGTGCTCATCATCAAGGCCCATTAGGTGGATATGGGTATCATCCACTTGCTCATCTGAAGTGGATGTTTCAACATAGTTTTCTTGAAATGGAGGTCTTATTTCTGGATCAGTATTGGCTTTGCCCACATTAGGGTTCTGATTTCTCCTAAATTTTGGATTCCTATTAGAGTTATTTGGTGGTGCCTCCCATGAAGACTTCCTCTCCACAGATTCTACCTTGTCGCTCAACCTCTTCATACCAGAGATTATTGCATCCAATTTTTGGTCAAAGGCTGAGGGTTCCTCTTTAAAGGCAACTCTTTTTTCCAATCTAGACCTGTTCCTCTTAGCAATTAGGTTTGCCTCAACTGTGACAGCAACCTTTTGTGCTTCTGCAAGGGTTTGAGGGGCTCTTTCTTTCAATTGATAAGCCATATCAGGGTCAAATCCATCAGGGAATTTGTATAAGGCAAAATCAGGAGGAGGTCTTAAGTTTTGGGGTATTGCATTGTATACATTATTGAACCTAGCACAGTACTCCAGAACTGTCTCTTGAGGACCTGTCTTAATCATGTCATATTCACCAAGTATATGTAAGGGGTCCTTTTTCTTCTCCCATCTATTGGTGAAGGCTTGGTAAAGCTCGTCAGGGGTTGTGATGGTATTTGCAGGATGTGACCTGAACCAAGTTCGGACATCACCTGTTAAGATTTGGACAAAAATTCTCATCCTCACACTCTCATCATCTATCTCGTAGTTCTCAAAATGATCCTGCATTCTCTTAGCATGTTGAATAGCAGAGTAAGGGCCAGTGGAGTCAAAATATGAGATTTTGGCTTGGTAATCCTGAGGTAGAGCTACAGGATTGGCAGGTAATTGCAAAGGTGCATATCTCATAGCCATATTCACAAGGTTTTGGGGATTGACAGGGACAACTGGGATAAAAGGAACAATGGGTACCACAGGGGTAATAGGTATGGCAGAACTTAGAGTGTTGGTCAAGGGAGTATGTGTGGGGGACGAGGATGTGGGTGGAGGGCTTTGAGATGTGGATGGAGAACTAGGGGAATTAGGGGTGGAACGAAAAAGTACCTTGATTGGAGTGGAGATGGGGTTGGGGTGAACTGTCTCTGGACTTAGGTCAGCAAGATTGTCTATCCCTTGCTGCTTCTTGATAATTTTGGGGATTGTATTAGTATTTTCAAAGATAGTAGGGGGGTTTGGATCAGGATTTGCCCTAGTGTACTGAAGATTCTTTTTGGGTGCCAGCTTCTGAGCTAGTCTTTTCTAGTTTTTAGGAAAATTTTGTATAGCAAGGACTGGACAGCATTTTTTGAAAGGCTCTATGTATCTCCAAATGAGTATAAAGATTACTTGAATCAACTCTTCCTTGAGGTTGTAGGTGTTGGTGCAGAAACAGCTTTAAAGGCTTCTTGACTGATATTCATGTTTTAAGTGTAATTTTTAGCAGACATACAGTATTTTCTACATCCTGAAGAGTTCCCCAGTGGAGTCGCCATTTATGTTATCACCCAGGTTGTTCCCTATGACTCCCAAGGGAATACGGCTGGGGTAACCACTAACCAATCTTTGGATTACAGCTTCTAGCCCAGCTGTAATCAGAGAGGGCTCTCTCTTTAAGGTTTGTCTCTGTTCTATGGAGATTTTAGGCTAGTTATGAAGTGAAGGTTTCTTTGGTTTATGTTTGGTTGGAAGGATGTATTCTGAAACTTTGAAGTGTAGTTTCTGCAGGTAAAATCAGTCCATTGGGAAATGGAGTCTGTGGCTGTTGGTTTCTTGAAATCTTGAGTTTGGTGCAGCTGGAGTTACAGGGCCATTTAGATATTTCATGAAACAAACTTTAAATTGTGATAATGGAGTGTGAACAACCAGTGAAAAGCAGTTAAGAATTTTTCACTAAGCTGGGATGTGAGAAAGGGATGTATCCCTCAGGAGCAAACTTGAATTCCTGAAACAATAGATCACTGTGATGATATAGTGGGAAAGGTAGCAATTAAGAATTACACTTTCATTACCATAACTGAAGAAAAGATATTTAAAATAGCTTAGGTTGAGTTCAGGGTAATCTATGATTAAGTCTTGGAACTATTCTTTTTCCTAACTATTAATTGTTTAAACATGGGAAACATGAAAGATATATGAAAGATAACAAACACATAACAAAGAGTTACAAGAGAAACTTATTGAGTCATGAGATACGCAGGAATCCTGCAACATTCAGCTAAACATCAGCAAAACATCAAGAGACATAGAGCTTTGGAAATTCCATCATCCTTTGTATTATTTCTCTGAGAATTACAGTAGCAGAGGAGCAGAATAGATATGAAAAGATTTCTTACATCCAATGTCCAACCCCTGCTAACAAATGCGAGGGGGAATATATAGCAGTCTCATACAAAATATCTCAGGCATTGAGTCATCTGAGAGGGAAAATATCTTCTTTAACTCGTACAGAAATTGCAGATAGAAAGTTATTACAATCTTTATTGAAACATTAAAGGCTCTTAACTCCTGTCAGAACAATTTGACCTTTGGGGCTCACGGAGTCGGTTGAGCTCTTCGTTATAACTGCTGAATGACGTGTCTGTGCAGCTGTGTTTTCCTGTAGCTTCTCGGCCCTGTCACCTGTGACTGTTATTGCTGCTGTGGTGGCCGAATACTTGTGCTAAGTTGGCTCAGCCCTTTTCTGCATAACTGCTGATGTGTCTTTATCTTCCTATGTATGAAAATTTAAATATTTTCAAAAAGTAAAAGCATAATTACTGACTTTGATTTAACAGTAATTGTATCAAATTTTCCCACACATCCGGTTTAGGCAATTGATGCCTCAAAATTGACCCCATGGTCTCATCTGCCTCTGTGTATTTGTAAAAATGGGGAGGCTCATCAAACAAGTGTGTGATTTCATTCATGATAAAAAACAGACTTTCCACCCTGTTGAAGAGGATCTGCCCTGTTACTGGTCCTGTTGCTGATGAACTTGCTGCCTCTGAGATTTGATTTCCTGCAAAAGTGTTCACTCTCTTAGCATATTTCTCATGTGAGAGCAACTTTCCTGATGGCTCCAGCAGGCTAGGCAACCCCTGTTTTGCAATGCCATAAACCTTGTTCTGGATTTGTTGATGTCTGCTTGCATATCCTGGTTCTTTCTTTCCAGGGTCTGAATCAGGTTTCTCAATGTCAGGACCCTTTTTATCAGTGAGATGGTCTCTGTCCTGTTTCCAATTCCGATTTTAATGAGCTGGGAGCTAGTCCTGTAATTTAGCACGTTTATCATTCTAGTGGCAATCTCAGGCATACTGCCTAGAGATGCCCTTGCTCGTTGTATCTCTCTATGTGCTTTTCCAATGAGCTTTATTTGCTCATGGATGGCCTCAATATACTCCCACTGATCTGTGATGGACTGGCCAATATTGCCCCATATGACCCTTTTGAGCTCAGATGTGACCTTGTCTAGTGTGAGCTCTTTTTCTAGCTCAGTTATCCTTTTCTTGAGGGCCTTTACCTCCCTCTCTCTTTCAGCCACATTTTGCTTGGACTTGTCATATTCTTCATTGATTTTTTCCAGACTGTCCTTGGCTTGATTTAGCTCTAACATCTGAGACTCCAAGACTTGAATTTCATTCCTCAGCTTTTGCATGTCTAGGCTTTCACCCTGCTCTGTTGTTGGTGCTGAGGTGGATGGTGCTGCCTGCTGTACCTGCTGGCTGGGAGGGGCATTGGTTTGAGGGATTTCCTCAAGATTTATTGTTTGCGGAGGAGGTTCTGAGGTTTTCCCTGCCTCCTTTTGCTGTAATGCTTCTTGCAGGGTAGCCTCTGATTCCTGCAGCTTTTCTTGAGTATGGATGAGTTCTTTGTATAATGTCATGAGCATAGCAGCTGCATCCTTCTCTTGCCTAAGCTGGGAAACCTCTTTTGTTTGAGGATAAAGAGTTGCTGGGATTTTTAACATCTTTCTCAATGCTTCCATATCAGCATCCCTCAGCTTCAGGATTTCTTGCACTCCCTTAACATCTCTAGGATCATGCCCAAGCTCTATTATAATTTCCTCCAGAGCTTTGATCCTATTGTCCTTAGCTTGAGAGGAAGCCCTTTCCATATCAAGCTGTGCAACGGTTTTATTTAGGCTATTTTGCAGCCTATAGTTCACCAGGGCTTTGTCTGCCAATGTGGCATAGACCATCTCACCCGTTTGTTTGTGCAATTCTATTTGATCCATTGGGTGGATGTCTTTGGAAAGGACCTCCAGGTTGGTCCTGATATAATCTGCAGCTAATTGTGGTTGCTACACTGTTGGTGTAAAATGGCTCATGATCATTTTTCCTTCATGTGCATCATATGTAGACATGAGCCTTTTCTGGTTTGTAGGAGCCATTTTCAATAGGTGATTGTAAAGTTGCAGTTTTAATGGTTCATTTCTGCTCTTAATATCCTTAAACGGCTGCTTAATGCTTTTCTCACCTTCCCTCCTTTGTCCTGAGGAGCTCACTTCTCCTACTGCTGCCCTATCTTGCTCCTGTTGGAAGGAGCTGGCTGAGGCCTCCATGTTGGGCAGGCCTGTTCCTGAAGTCTGCCCCATTGGCATTTCTTCTTCAGAGAAGGGATTCATTCTTTGCCTCTTCTCCCCTTGAGTTGGTGATGCAGTAAGGGGAGTTTCCCTATCTCTTTTTCTGTTCACGTCCTCCCTTTGAGGGGTTTGGAGGATGGAGGAGTCGATCCTTGAATCTTGTCTGGGGGGTGCCATTTGTGCTGGCTGCTGCTGGGTGGCCATTGGGGCCTCTGCTGTTTGTTCCCCCTGTACATGTTGCTCTTTTTGCTGCTGTACCTGTTAGGGTGGCTGCACCTGTCCCAGCTGTGCCTGTTGCCCTTCCATGTCCTTCTCCTTGCCTTTTCTCTGAGCTTGGCCTGTGGTTTGGACTGCCTCTTGATGTGTTGTAGATGATGAGGCAGCTGGTCCTGCTTGGGGCTTTGGCAGAGCGAATACCTGTGGAGGAGATTCCAAGTCAGCCATTTTCAGAAGATGCCTTCTAGCTCTTTCATTCAGTTCTTCTTGTGTGACTGGTTCCTCTAGTGTGCCCCTTTTCCATTTTGGTTGGTTGGCAAATTTTTCAATGTGGGGCAAGCTCACATGGTCATAGCTAGAGAGCTTATATTTTAGCCTTCTAAATGATATGGAATGATTAGGGTCATAGGGCTTCCAAAGGAAGCTAGTTTTCAGGCCAAGGCATTCTAGCTTTCTATCAGCTTCTTTCCAGCCTTCCCTTTTGTTCAAGACAAGGTGGCCCAATTGATTTTTTACCTTTAGCTGTGCCTTCTTGCCCTTGCCTGCAAAGTGCACCATATCGGCATTCTGAAATTGCCTGAAATATTCAAGGGCAAATAGTCTCATAGGCACATACTTGGGCAATCTGTATGGGGGTAACTCACACCCATATATTCTGATCAAGGTGTAGTGTTGGTAATAGTACCAATCCCCTATGCTGTATGCCTTGGACAAATGCGGGATCCTCTACATCTCATCAGTCAGTATTACAGGAGGCGAGCTTAGGAATAAAGACATGGCTGGGTGGATGAAGAGGTCTATGAACTCATAGTAGGTATATGGAGAGTAGGTGCTGTTATGAAACACTGAGGTCCAGTACACCACTGACCTTAGATTTCCTTCTGCATCTGTTCTCTTAACATCAAAGGAGAACTTCTCATGTTGATAATATAGA
>APFE031315805.1:2747-39366 GCA_000404065.3 Pinus taeda | reverse complement strand
TTTGATGTATATGGATCCAGTTTGAAAATTTATGAAAAGTGTCCTTGAAAAGAAGTAGGGGGTTGTAGCTCCCTTCCAGGAGAGACTGGAAAACGAGAGAGAGTTGTAGCTCTCTGCAGGTTGCAGCCTGCGTACTGATAAAGGACTGCACCAGTACAAGACCATTGTAAAAGGAGTTTCTAATTTGAAAGAAGATAGAGACATATTGCAGCAGGTGGTTTTCACCCACATTGGGTTTCCACCTTATATCTGGTTTTCTTTGATGTGACTGTCTGTTTTTCTTGTTCATGCTCATTTTATGGTATTGGTATGCAAAAATAATTCAAAGTATAAATAAGAAAGATTTGGTAAAAGAATTTGATAATACTGATTCACCCCCCCTCTCAGTATTATTGTCAACACAAACCCTGAAAATGATTGAGAAATTACATCATATAGACCATCCTAACCCCTTTCCTTGCCTCTAGGGGTCGAGCTCATCATTCTAGGAGCTGTTTGAACTAATTCTAAACACGGAATTGAAATCTAGGTAATCAAACAACTTACCCCTATATGCTAGGAAACTGATTCATTCATTTAATTTTCACCTTTTAGTGAATGAATCCTCTAGAACAAGTAAAAATATTCCAAAATTACATCATATTCAATCAATTACATCAAGAGAATTCAAAAATTACATCACAAATCAAAACTAGTCAAATTGGCTGAATTTCTGAGCTGAAAGATGAAAAATTGGCCAAAAATCTCTATGCGCCGCGCGCCTGAGCTCTATGCGTCGCGCGCCTTTCAGCCTACTTTTGGGGCACTTGCAGGAGTCCAAATTGAGCTCAGATTGGCTTGTTGGAAAGAAATACCTGTATACTTTCCAAACCATGTGGAATTGTCCAATTTGGTGTCCATTTTCCCCTCCAAAAGTTCATTCTCCCAAGACTTCTTCCTGTGTGTCCAAAAAGGGGCAGTGAGGTCATTTTTTGCATGTTTTTTGACCTTTTGGGGACCCAAAACTTGCCCAAATTTCTTGTCCAAGTACCAAAATTCATGATTTCTCATGAAAAACCCAAAACTGCAAGCCATTTTTCATTTGGACCTCTCAATTCTATGCGTCGTGCGAGGCGCGCGGCGCACAAGGAAAGCGAGGCGCACTGCGCTTGAGGCGCGTGACGCATAAAGCCTGTGCATAGCACCTTTTTGCAAGAGACTTTTGGAGGCCTTCCCAGTATCAAAATCAGGTGCAAGATAGCTCTTTGGAAATTTCGTTGAGTCTACTTTCCCACCCAACTGGAATTTTTTAATTTGGAGTTCATTTGCCTTGTCAAAAATCAAATCTCCCAAGACTGGTCAAAATATGGCAAATGAGGCTGCCTCAAGGCAGAGTTCTGTTGCAGTCAACTTTTGAATGTCTTCCTCAACTCCAAATTGAGCTCATGATAGCTCATTGGAAAGATATTTTTGTCTAGTTAGCATTTGATGCATCAAGAAAGTTATTTGGCCAACCAAGCTAGGAGAAAACTTGATTTGGCCAAGGTCACTACAGAGGTGCATCAATTCTCCCGAGGCAATTGTATTGTTGACATTTCTCTAAAACCATGACACCTGTGTACAAATTGAAGGAGGTGTTTATTTCTTGGCCTGTGGTGGACAAAAACCTCTCTCCGTTTTCCCAAATTCAGCTTTTATTGCTCAAAAACATCATTTTAGTGAAACCTATCCCGATGTGTGAAACAAGGAAATTTGTTGAAATGAAGCGAAATGAAGGGGATAAGGGGCTTCTAAATTCTTAGGAAATTTTCAGAAGTAGGGAGGGATGTAAGGAAGCAAGGGAAAGTGGAATCTCAGATATTGAGTGAGGGGAAGGGGTCCAAAAGGGAAAAACACAGGCCCAACCTAGAAAATTGCCAAGTTGTAGCAAGAAACTAGGGTTTGTGCAAAAATGAGGAATTTGGGGGATATCAGTGATGGGAAGTGTTCAATAAGGTACATTAATGATAGGGGAAAGTGTATGAACATCAGGATACAAGTTTTTCTAATGATTTGACCATCCAAGAGAAATTACCTCCAAAACCCTAGGACAGGGAAATGGACCTTACCTAGGCACAACTGAAGCATGAACAAGTTGTAAAATGACCCAATGGAACTTGAAATGATGATGAAAACCCTCTGAATAATGGTACACTCAGCTGAATAGTGACATGGACCGACATTTGGACAATTTTGAAAAGAGTGAAAACAAACCCTATACCTAATGCCTAGTGACCAAATTTTGCTTGAAGACTTATTGAAATGACAAAATTTGACCTTGACACCTTAAAATCACTTTGTAAGAGCATGTTTGATCACTGAAGAAAGGCTGCAAAGGCTGACACTAACATTGGCTCCAATGGGGATGGTAGTTCCTTGGAGGTACCAAGAACGACAGATTTCTGGAAGAGCTAGACAGTGCCTTCATCCATTGGGCAATGGAGTCAAAAACTCAAGCTGAAATGCATGATTGAAAACCTAGACAAACTAACTTAACAACAAGACTGAAAATTGATTCACGAATGACTCATGACTTAACTAAAAACTGACGCGATACTTAAACACAACTGGCAAACTGAAAATGATGCTCAAAGGGGAGCTTATTCATCACAACCTACTCTAACAATTTCATTCATCACTTGATCAAGTGAAATGAAACAACCAGTGCAACCAAGTAAGTATTCCATTTTCTGTTCGAATTTTCCGCAAGTGCTTACTTATGAACAATAAGAGAGAACTACTGAAAGGCAACTCCCATGATAACTTAGAAACAGATCCGTTGAATGATATGAATTCTCTATCCGCCTCCAAAAACACTGCATAAGGATCTTGAAATTCGAGCACACTGGAACTTAGCTCATCCAATGGATTACTTCTCTTTTCCTCATACCATGAATGAAAACTTTGATCTGAGCCTTGTGACGAGACCTCTGCTGAAAATGACAAAGAAACCGATTGCTGGATCAAGTTTGTATGAATACACGTTTCAAGCTCACATATAGTCAATGGAGAGAGACTTTGACTGCAAACCTCATCCAAAACATCAGCTATTGGATCATGAAAAACTTGAAAAGACTGCAGCAACCCATTTTCTATTGGTTCCAATGTGATTACATGATTGCCTACATGTTGCTCATTCTTTACTGAAGATGTACTATGCAAATTTCCCTTCAAAAGCTGAAATGATTCAAAACAGAAAGGAAGAGAAACTTCTTGTATCATTTGATCATATGTGTCAGCTTCCATGCTGTCATCTGCAACTTGACAATCAATGGCTTTCGGGGGTTGCAAATCTGAATATGAGAAGTCTTGAACAAAATTTTCATTGCTCTCAAGATGATTCAAATCAAGACTTGTTGACATTTGATTTCTGATTGCATGTTTGTTATCTCTGATGAACTGAAATGAATCAAAACAAAAAGGCAAAGATCCTTCACTTACTTCAAACTTTGATGCACTTTCCTCATCATTGTCATAGCTGATATGCATCGGTTGATCACTGTATTTGAGCTGCTGAAAGTGAACTTCCTCCTCGCACAAACTAGCTGCTAATTTGTCTGTAAGATTAGCTTCGATTTGGAGAACATAATCATCATCATACTGATCAAATTGAGGCAAATCATCGGTATAAAACATATCATCAAACATGCAGGTCATATCAATAGTTCTTTCTTCGCCAAGGTGATCTACAAAACAATCATTATCAGATCTATGACAACTAGGATAAGAAACAAAATGTTTTGGAGAAGCAACTTGTTCTTTTTCAATCAGCAAGCCATGAGCTTGAACATCATAATCCTTCCTTGCGTTGATCTTGTCCATCATCTTTTCCACTGCACTTACCAAAATGTCAAGTTTCACCTCTAGAGATGTTGATTCGACCGGATCTATGTTTTTCATCTCTTCTTCTTTCAACCTTGCCAGTCGGATCAGCAGATGCGCCTCTACATTTACTGCATTGTTTTGCATCTCATGAAGCGTTGCAATATCCCTTTCTCTCAGCTAAAACTCCATCTCCAGATCAAAGGCACCCGGATAGTGCAAGAGAGCAGATCTAGGAGTAGACCTTATCTCAACTGGCATTGAATAATAAAATTGGTTAAATCTGGATGAAAACTGCTGTACTGTCTCCCCTGGCAATCTTTTCAACTGGTTATACTCTTCTATAATCAAGAAAAGGTTCTACCCGATCATCCACCTGTCGAGAAAAACTTTAACGAACTGTCGGAAATCTGAGATGCTCACATCAGGCAGGGTTTTGAACCAACTCTTCACTTTGCCTTGCAAAGAAAGAACAAAAAGCCTTATACTGACATCTTCTTCATCAACTTGAAAAAGATCTAGAAAAGACTCAAAATTCTGCACATGTTGCTACGCGTTGACATTCTTACATTCACCGGCAAACCTCGGCAAGTATAGATCATAATTTTTGGGGAAAGTATGGAGAACAGAAGGTATAACAAGAGGTTTATATCGATCTGGAATTTTACAAGGTGTAGGGGTATGTACAACAGGTATAGAATCATTCTTGGTCTCTTGAAATTCATCAATTTGAAGATGGTCATCACAAAATTTAGAAGAAAGGTCTTGATCAAGCTCAAAGGTATGCAAATCTTTGGTATTCACAATCTTCAAAGGGAAAGAATCAACTGTAAGCCTAGGATCTTTTCTTAAGCATAGTATACTTTGAAAAGCCTTCTTGACATTCTTGGGAAAAGAGAAGAAATAATTTATGACAAAGAACAAAATGTCTTGGATGAAATTCCAACTTGAATACCTGATCTATCCATGTTGTCCTTTCATGTTTTTGCTAGTCGGGATCATCCTCCAGTGGAGTCTTTGGGTCTGATCTCGAAAATTATTTAGAGTCACCAGGTGAATGATTTCAGCCTTGCAAGTGTCTGATCGTTGTCCACCATCAACAATCAGATCTGAACTTGATACATGTATTGGGGCAATTAACAAGTTAGATGTCACATTTACAAGCTAGACCGGAGATTGACTGAAGCAACGTTTATCTACTTCTGCTAATGCAAAGAAAAAGCATTTCGAAGGCTACCTGGCATAACTTCAGGCTCCGTCTATAGCTATAAAACAAATGACATCAACAAGCAAACCATTTTCTTCCCCAGTATGGTCGCCACTATTTTAGCGCTCAAATCTGCCTCAGGCTGAGGAAGGCAAAACTCAAGGCCACATCAAACCAAGCTTAGCCTCGTAGCTAGCCCTACGAGGACAGGAGAGGGCTCTCTCCGAGTCTATCTCGGCAAAAGGTCTTCAGAGGGGCTGAGATGACTCAAAATTAATACTGATTTTAGGGTAGTAAAGAGATTGGAAAGTTTGATTTAAAATTTTGAGGTTTTTGTTGGAGAAATGGGAAAAATAATTTTGGGTCCGGGGATAAGGCTAGATCTTTGCAGAATTTCGAGTTGGGGCGAGGTAGGCAGTAGTTTTGATGTCTTTGATCAAAGGTATGGATGGATCACAACGACAAGGAGCTGAAGAGGGCAAGGGAGAACATGGATCCTCTCCAAACTGGTGAAAACATGTAAAACTAAACAAATTTAAAGGAAGAGCACTGTGAACAATGAATTCAACCTCATTTACTCATCCATTTAGTTTCAGAAGCATAAGAAGGGAATGGCATACATTAAACATGAATGAACTTACAATAAACTGAGAGATAACATCATCAAGAACTGAAAGCCACAAGAATCCCAACAAGTGCTGCAAAACCTCTGATCTTTCCTTAGCCAAAATATGAAAAATATGTACAATAGTGTGCCAAAATCTTCCCAAGAGTCCAACCCTTACTACTGACTGAAAATTTACATATATAGATCAAGCTAACCTCATTCCCTAACCTCTAGGGATCGAGCTCCTCCTTCTAGGAGCAGTTTGAACAAATTCTAAACATGGAGCAAGAATCTAGGTGACCAAAACAACCTGCCTCTAAAAAGAAGGAAACTGATTCATTACATTAATTTTTTGGCTAATTTGTGAATGAATCATCTAGAACAAGGTAAAAAGGTGCCAAGTTACCTCATACACATCAAATTACATCAAGCTAGGTTAAAAATCACATCAACAAGTGAAACTGGTGAAAACTGGCCGAATTCCTGAGCTAGAAGGTGAAAAATTGGCCAAAATCCTCTATGCGCAGCGCCTTGATCTCTATACGCAGCACACCTTTCAGACTGATTTTTAGGCACTTCCCGACACCCAAATGGAGCTTACAATAGCTTGTTGGAAAGCTCTGGATGTCTACTTTCCAACCCAAGTGGAATTTTCCAATTTGGATCTCATTTTCGCCCTCAAAACTGAATTCGCCCAAAGGTACTTCCTGTTGTGGCAAAAGGTGACAGCAAGGTGGTTTTCATGGTGTTTTTAGGCCTTTTGACCATCAAGATCTTGATGAAATGCTTCGGCAATAGCTGAGAATGTGTAATTATTCATGAAAAATCCAAAACTACAAGCCATTTGTGATTTGGACCTCCCAATCTTATGGGTCGCGCGCGGCGCGCTACGCGTTGAACCAAAAAACCTGTTTTGCAAGTCAAAAATTTCAAAATGACAAAAATTTCTCCGAATTTGCTCAAATTCGTAGTGAAGACCCTCTATCATGTATTATGCTCAGCCAACGAAGCTTCGCCCAAAACTCGAAGTGGATCTGACCTCTTTCGCCGTTTTAGTGCTTGGCTCAACCTCCTGTTGTGCTTTGCAAACAACCCCCCATTTCATATTATTTTTATTTACAAAAACATTAAAAATATGAAATAGGTCCCTTTTAAAATAAAATTGATGTCAAAACTCTTACTTTGAAAAAACCCGACAAATCAATGGAGCGCTTTATAAATTTATCCTTAAAAGCAATATCTCTTTAAAAAATGGAAATAAAGCATATATGTGTTTATTGCGATAAAGCGATCGCAAGATCGCATATCGCAATAACATAAAAGATGCACCAAACGACCAAAAGGTTTCCCCCGATGCGATAAAGTGATCGGCAATCGGCGATACCCAAGGATATCACTTAAGCACCATATACCAAAGCCCCGATGCGATAAAGCTATCGACAATATCGCAATCGGCAATCCCCTTTATATTGCAAGCATTGCGCACATGCCTTTCGCCGATGCGATATCGCAATCGGCAATCGGCGGCTCCCCCGTTTCATCCTAAACGCGCATATGCCTTTCGCCGATGCGATATCGCAATCGGCGATCGGCAATATTCAAAACATTGTTAAAGCTAGCCATGCGCCCCCGCCCGATGCGATGCGATAAGGCACGTTTCTCAACAAAAAGCCATTAAAGTGATTGGAAAGCCCGATTTAATGACAGTTAAGGCATAATCATTCCCGCTCGGCCGCCAGTACGCCCATTGCATGACTTGAGAGATCTTTCGACCAAATATTGGAATAATGAGCATTTATAAGGTGGCAGGTCCTATACGGTCCCTTAATAAATCCATACCCCCAGATCTGCCTATAGATCGTCTCCGCGCCGTTTTAATAAAAGCAAAGCATATCAACGTTCTTCTTTCTATTTTACTATCAACTGTGAGTTTTATTGTTATCTCTGTGTTACGCCAAAATCGCCTCTCTGTGCAGAATACAATTTTTCAAAGCAATTCGGGCATAATGGGTAAAAAGTCAAAGAAAGTTGCAGGTGTTATCAATCCACCAGCTGCACCGCAAGCAGTAGTAAATAGCAAGAAGGGTCTGATATCCGATACAACATGTGCGGGCCTTGCCAGAACATCTTGGCAAGGAACCTATGATTTGTTAGAGGCAGAGAAACCAACGCAGGTGGTAGAGGAAGCTACCGCAGATTCACTGAAAAAATCAGAATGCACTCTCAAGGATTTGGCCGATTCCTTCCTCCATAGGATAGCGGCAAGAGAACAAATGCTTCCATATACCGATGTCATGAAATGGGCAATTGAAGAAATCCCCATCACAGACAGAACTTTCGTCGCAAAGGATGGAAGGATTTTTGGGTCATTTAAGCCAGAAGATCTGAGGCAAATGTATCATTTGCCTAAGCCAGAGAAAGTATACAATAGCGCATTTTTGGAGAAATTCGCAAGTGAGAATGAGATTGAGTCCGAACCTATCAAAGATTGGAGGCAGAATCCAAATAAGCACAAGCATGAATCCTCTGGTAAGTACTCAGTTGACTCTTTGTGTTCTCCTTATTGCTATGCCAGTATAATGATGTGTAGATTATGGGGTTTGCACGACTCTGCCATTTTTACCATTGAAATGGTTCCCCTCATGGAGGCGGCAGTCAACAGTTGGATTATGGATTGGGCCACTATCCTTTCAGATAAGCTTGCACTAGCTGTTAGTGAATTTAGGAATAAAACCAGAGTCACCGAAAGGAAAATTCCCCCGTTCTACTACAGTGCATATATCTTAGATACCCTTTGTTTTAATTCTGAATTCCCTATTCTTGGTTGGAGGTGGACCGCACAGGACCCCTCGCCTATTCATATTTACCATCGCAAGATGTGGAAGTCATCCCATAAGAATCACTTGTATCAAATTTGTAATAGTTTCATGGTTCCTGTTTATTATGCAATTTTTGATAAGCCTATTCCTAAGATCTCTTACCTAGCCTCTTTTGACCTGCCAGCGGTGGGTAGTTGCTTTGGGGAAGAGTATTTTACTTATGTTAGAGTCTTTGGCAGCCAAGCCAGACCTCATGTCCTCCCCTTATATGTCCCTGATAAACTTTTAGCGAGGGAGATTGTTTACCAAATTACAGCGGAAAGCACCACCCAGACTCTTAAAAAGGAGAAGAAAAGGGGCTGGCCTACTTTTCCTTTCAGATGTGGAGTCTTTACCCTGAATGATTTAAAACATGCAGAAAAAGAGGCCACGAAGATTCAAGCTCTAAATCTTGCTACAATTCCAAATAGAGCATATGATCCAAACCGAACTGCATATGCCGCTCTTGAACATGCCAAATTATCAACATTTGAGCATAAAGAAGATATGTTCGATGATATTTTTGTCTCAGCTGAATCAATAGGTCATGCTAAGGAGCTTGCCAGGAGTAGATATAATGACGAAGGGTTATCTGAGTTTAATAAGCTTAGGGAGAAGAGGTTGCAAACTCTGCCCCTAGACTTATTAATGCCAACCCAAGCAGCAGCATCAAGCAAGCCTGGCCAGCAACAAAAGAAAGAACCCCCTACTACAGTGAAAACCAAAACTAATGAGCAGGAAGAGCAACAAAAAAAAAACCAAGAGGAGAAGCTGAAGAAAGAACAACTAGCGCGTTCAAAGGAAGAGCGCCTAAAGGCAGAGTGCTTAAGGAAAGAAAAGGAAGAGCGCTCAAAGAAAGAGCAGGAGGAGCGCTCAAGGAAAGAAGAGGAAGATAGACAAAGGAAAGAGCAGGAGGAAAACCAGCAGAAGGAGAAACAGGAACAACTGCTAAAGGAATCCCAGTCTAAACAAACCACCACCGATACTAACAAGGGTGTCGTCACAGACCCTGAGCTGCAAAAGGAATGGCAGCATTTCAGTACCATTATCGATGGGGGAAAAGACTCACAGAATACTGATACTCCTAAAAGCAGCAGTATACATGATGATACCTCATCTCAGGCTTTGAGCGGAACCAGCGGCCCATCTAAAACTAAGAATGTGGAAATAATTCCAAAAGGTCCTAGCGACCAAATCACTCTCCAAGTGGAAGACATTCCTCCATTGAATGTCTTCTACAGCCCAAAGCACAGAGCCGTGGTAAAGCGATCGAGAAAGAGACAAAGGCTTGATCAACCTTCCATCTTTCCAGAACAAACAATCATGGGCAATGTACTATGGAAGGAGAAAATGGACCCCTCCGACGACCTAACCAAATTGTCACAGTACGCTGGAGCTTATTTAGCTGCGACTATCGACAAGGCATCCGAGGTAAGTCTTCTATTAAAGACTAAAAACCAGGAGATCTCCACATTGAAAGTTGAATTAGCAGATGTTAAACAGAGGGCGATACAAGCCGAGGAACAATTAGCAGAACAACAACAGAGGACAGCGCAAGCAGGCGAACAGTTGGCAGAGCAACAGCAAATAAATAGCCAATTGGCTAAGCAATGGGAGGAGGAGAAACAGAGAATTAACCAGGCAACCATCCAGAGACAAAACGAATTGACGAAGGCTTTAGAGCAACTAAAAGCAGTGAATGAGCAACTATTGAAGACCAAAGATGAGCATATCGCCCAGATTACAGCGCAGCTGAATAATATTAAAGGAGACTCGTAGATAATGGAATTTAGAAAAGAGGAAATGTTAATCAACAATGCGCTTATAGTGCAAGTTAAACTATTGGCTCAATATCTCTCTCAAGCAGAACCACTATGCGAGTTAACTACAACTGTGAATGAACAGGTAGAAAAGGCAAGAGATGAATTGAATCAAGCCGATGAAGCTATCATAGCACACCTTGAATGGCAAGATTCAAAGTCGGGAAAAGACTCCAATTTTCCAAGAATACTTGAGGTTCATAAGAACATATTATTCACAGAGTGGCATACACAGGTATTGAAGGCAGAAAGGGCAGCTTTGAGGTGCACATTGACTTCTAACAATTTAATTGATCTAGTTAATGATACACTCTACTTAGCAAACATTGTTTCCCAGTGTACACCCGGAAAGGTAACTACAGCAAATACATTGGAACAAACATGTTACCCAGAGTTAGAAAACAGAGGAAGGTTAATCGCCGGGGTTAACAGTTTAAGCATAGAAACATATTGGCATTTCCTTATCAAGCCTCATGAGCAAAGAGCCGCCCTCAAATGCTTAACCGATGCCATTCAATGCATGATCCCCGACATCCAAGATGCCACCTTTGCCGCCCAGCTCAGTTCACGGATCAACAAACCTCCTGAGATTGAGCCAATGCTTGCCATCAATCAACTAAGGTTCAAAGATAAACAGCCGACAGAATGAGTCATCTTCCAGCTCCTCAGATCGCCAGCAGAAATAGCAACTAGAAGTTATTGATATCAGCATAGTTAGCAATTATGTTTTGTAGATATTTAGATTAGCATAGTATTTATAGACCCTTTCATGTTTTTAGAAAGGGTCGTAAAATTTTGTAATAGACTTAACAGACTGAAGTTTGCACTATTTTGCTTCAGCCTTTATTCTTTTATGAAATTCGATCAGTCGCTTTTACTTTAATGGTGAAATTTCTTGATTCAATTGTGCACTACTGTCATTGATTGAGGAATGTTTATGCGTTGAGGGAAAAGCCACACATAGCGATTGATATCTGGGATTGGTCTACAGCTCAAATGGTACTTCTATCTTTGTCTGAAGTCATTATGTGTATGTGAATTGTTATGTGATTATCTTGCTATCATTGATTGTATGCATGCGCTATAACAAGAAAATCATATTCATTCCAATATTGGATGTTTATGGGATATGCTTTTACTTTCAATCATGTATATGTTAGTGATATAAATGTGTAAAGTGTAGTAATATCGCTTTAATCGCTGCGCTTAACTATTTAAGCTCAGCAATCTTAAATAATTTAATATCTATGTCTTAAGGATGCAGTCATCTATATGTTTGTATTTTTGGGATATAGAGCATCAAAAGCTACGCTTTAGAGCTCAAATAGACTCCCGGGATAGTTTTATTCACTTATATTTCTGTCAATAGTTGTAGTCTTCCGCCTATCACTAGTGCTATCTACAAAGTATTCACTCATCCCACTTATCTATTTCTGGGAAACTGGTCCCATTATCCACAGTCGGAGCCACTATCCCAAACGGAAAAGGAGCTGCACTAAGGTCTGGACCGGGTGGTTTCCCCAATGTTGGTGCAGCGATTTTCGAGGCATCAACACCTCCTTTTCAAAATCTTCATTTTTGCTTTGTTGACATGCATGCGAGCCCAATAATGATGTTTCATGTGACAGAGCATGTCTTTATCTCTATTATCCTTTGCCAACAACTTATCTAAGTGGATGTTGACCCTCTCGAGCCAAGTCTCCCGGTCAGCTTCTATCTCCTGCTTATAAACTGAATCTATGTCTGACATGGCTTTGAAAACAAGATGTCTGCAATATGTATGTTGATATAGGTGTAGTGAAATCAAAAGTTCAATGTATGCTCAAAACCTAAACATGTTACATGTGTACCAAAGCATCATAGGAAACAAGCCACAGTGGTAATAGCTCTGTTTAAGTAGATTGGCATAAAATAGTCACTGCTTTGATCACAAGGGAATTTGACAAATGAGCAAAAAGTGTAATGTGCACCCTTTGCAATGTTGGCTAAAACTTTACAAATGAGTATGGGAGTATATTTCACCAATGGAGAATGGGAAAATCTTCACCAAGCCACCCACATGTCTTTAAAAACCCTAAGGAATGATTTTGGTATGAACATAGGGTTTCATTTTTCAAGACCCAATACATCAAATTTCCTATCTTGAAACACACTTCAAACATTGACTGAGCAGCAATGAAATACCTACTTGCAAGTTTTGGAGTGGATTTGGTATGATCTGGTCGCATGAACAAAGTTTTCTTGGTGCTGTAACCCAGTGCGCAGCGCACAAACCCAACGCACAGCGCACCTCTATATGCGCAGCGCCTTTGTTAATTTACACTAGCTAGTGAGGCCCAATGCGCAACGCATCTCTATATGCGCAGCGCACAGACCCAACGCGTAGGGAATTTGGTAAGAGGCGTTTGGAGGCCTTCCTGGTGTCAAAATCAGGCACGGGATAGCTCATTGGAAATATCTCTGAGTCTACTTTCCACTACAACTATAATTTTTCAATTTGGAGTTTATTTGCCTTGTAAAAAATGAAATCTCCCAAGACTGGTCAAAATGTGCCAAATGAGGCTGCCTCAAGGCAGAGTGTTGTTGCAGTCAACTTTTGAATGTCTTCCTCAATTCCAAATTGAGCTCATGATAGCTCATTGGAAATATATTTTTTTCTAGTTATCCTTTGACGTATCAAGAAATTTATTTGGCCAGCCAAGCTAGGAGAAAAATTGATTTTCCCAAGGTCACTTCAGAGGTACATCAATTCTCCCGAGGCGATTGTATTTTTGACATTTATCCAAAACCATTATACCTGTGTAAAAAGTGAAGGAGGTTTTTCTTCCTTGGCTTGTTGTGGACAAAAAACTCTCTCAATTTTCCCAAATTCATGTTTGATTGCTCTGAAACATCTTTTGAGTGAAACTTATCCCGATGTGTGAAACAAGGAATTTTGTCGAAATGAAGCGAAATAAAGGGGATAAGGGGCTTCTAAATTCTTGGGGAAATTTTGGGAATTAGGGAGGGATGTTAGGAAGTAGGGGAAAGTGGAATATCAGAGATTTAGTGAGGGGAAGGGGTTCAAAAGGGCAAAACACAGGCCTAGCCTAGAAAATTGCCAAGTTGTGGCAAGAGACTAGGGTTTGTGCAAAAATGAGGAATTTGGGGAATATCAGTGATGGGAAGTGTTTAATAAGGTACATTAATTATAGGGGAAGGTGTATGAACATCAGGATACAAGTTTTTCTAATGATTTGACCATCCAAGAGAAATTACCTCCAAAACCCTAGGAGAGGGAAATGGAACCTTACCTAGGCCACAACTGAAAGCATGAACAAGTTGTAAAATGACCCAATGGAACTTGACATGTGATGAAAACCATCTGAATAATGGTACACTCAGCTGAATGGTGACATGGATCGACATTTGGACAATTTTGAAAAGAGTGAAAACAAACCCTAGACCTAATGCCTAGTGACAAAATTTTGCTTGAAGACTTATTGAAATGACAAAATTTGACCTTGACACCTTAAAATCATTTTGTAAGAGCATGTTTGATCACTGAAGAAAGGCTGCAAAGGCTGACACTAACATGACAGAGGGGGATTGTTAAGGTTCTTCTTATCATAATATATGACATGCTTATTTCCAACACCATATTCTTGGATTAAGACCCCGGTGATCGAATAGGTGGAAGTTGAGATATACAAGATGAAGTCCCTTTAAAAGTTAGGTGGGCTAATCAAGGGAGTAGAAGTGAGAGAATATTTCAGGGAATCAAAATATTTTTGAGCTTAGTCATCCCAAACAAATGGAATGTTAGATTGAAGGATTCTAAGAAACCCATGTGCAGTGGTGGCATAGTCAGGAACAAACCGATGGAGAAAGTTGGCTTTGCCTTTGAGGCTTTGTAACTGAGGAAGGGTGGTAGGAGGAGGAAGTTCAAGAATGGCTTGAACTTTGATAGGGTTAAGAGTGATACCATATTTGGACAAATTAAGCCCAATAGTCGGCCGATAGGAACACAAAAGACGCCCTTAAGGAGATTAAGGTGAATGTTAGACTTGCGGCATCAAAGGAAGATAGTATGCAAATCATGAAGGTGTTGCGACCGAAGATTGGAATGAGTGATGAGATCATCAAGATACGTAAGGATAATATTAGCCAAGTCTTGAAAACAGTATGGCATGGCATGCTGAAAAGTGGCCCGAGCATTCTTTAAACCAAAAGGCATGATCCTATAAGAAAAAATCCCTATGGACTAGTGAAGGTAATTTTAAGTTGATCATCATGATGGATACATATTTTGTTATATCTGGAGAATACATCCTTAAAGGAAAAAATCACATGCCCCACACACTCATCAATGATTTTTTCTATGAAAGGTGTGAGAAAGTTGTGTTCGGGACAAGCTTTGTTCAGATTGCAAAAGTTTGTGCAGACACGAATGGTGCCTTGCTTCTTTAGGAAGGGAATGGGATTAGACACACATGTGGTGTATTCAACGGGGTAAATAGAACCAACCTACTTGAGCTTATTGATTTCGTATTTGACAGAATCGCGCTTGGAAGGATAGATAGGCCTTCACTTTTGGTATATAGGAATGGAATCGAGCAAAGTGTCGATGTGATGTTTAACAATGGTGGGACTAGGTCCAGAAAGCTTGGAATACGACCAAGCAAAAACATCACAAAATTCTTTAAATAACTTAGTGTAAGCATCAATCTCTTTCGGGGTACATTGTGCCCCCAAGGTGATATATTCTTCAATCCCTGATTTATTTGAATTGTTATTTTTTATGCTAGCAAAGATGTTAACCATATTTCCTTCTTTGAAAGAATCTAGTGTAGGAATGGAGTTTTTGAACTAGTCGACCACACCATGGATGAAGTATTTGGACTCCACAACATATTGATCATGGGTTTTATGTGGAAGGAAGTACACATGATGGTGCATATCATCCCATGGATAATTAGGGATGGTCATGTCTTCCATGATGTCTTCATCATAATGAAAGATGGGAGGAAGGGAGGAAGAGAGACCACATGATGAAGAGGAGCTACCTAAAGCATATTCATGAGAGACAAGGTTCACATGCGCATCATCAAAACAGGGAGATAGATTACTAGTAGATGTGACATCTACTGATGTTGAGACCGAAGTGTTTTCTGATGAAGGTTTGACTGAATCATAATAGGAAACATCAAGAGAGTCCCGATAGATCGATCCCATCGATGACGATAAATAGAGAATAGGGGCGAAATTATCCATCATTTCGACATCAAGAGGAGGAATCACAATGGTGGGTTGGGAAACCTCCTGTTTTCGCGTAACAGTGGGACCAGAACCCATAAGTAGAGGGGAAGTGGAATAACTATGAGTGAAATCTAACTCACAAACCACTTGAAGTGTATAGAAAAAATATTCGAGACGAGGACATTGATGGGAATAATGGCCATAGTTATCACACAAAGCACAAGGGTGATTTGTGCACGAGGATCTATTCTCCTTAGCTAACTTGGGGAAGGTGACATGGACATTAGAAATTTTAGCGTCAGGAAAGGTATCAAACATGACATTCTTGATATGAGGTAGCTTAGGACAATTATTGGTGCCATGCCCAACAACATCACATAAAGAGCATGGTGGAGTAGGATTTTGATGTTTGGGAGGAATTGGATTTGTTTGGGATGCCTTGTCTTTGGGTTCCTTTTTCTGGGCTTTTCCCCCCTCACGAGCTGCTTTCACAACAGGATTGGATTCCTATTGAGGTTGTTGTTGAACTGAAGCAAAGGAAGGGGTAGGAACAACAAGTTGAACCAGGGTAAAATATGTGTATGGTTTGAGTTTATTAGGAGGATCAATGTACCATATTGTGATCCCCAAGGTGATGTTAGGTAGACTCAATGTAGCCAAAACATGGGTATAAAAGATTCTAGTTGGTGTGAATAAGAAAGGCATCTGACCATAAGGGTAATGACCTGGGAGAACTTCTCCCAGATGGTTAAGACCTAGGGGAACGGTTCCAGGCTGAATTATACCTAAAGGCTAGGTTGAGTTAGGAGCAGGATATTGCAGAGGAGATAGTTGTTGTGAAGGCATACCAGACTGCTTATCGGCAACCCATGATGCTTGAAGCATGCAAACACTGGAAGGGCTAGGCTTAGAAGGGATAGGTGGTGGGCCATAATAAGGCCCAAGTAGCACAGAATATTTATAGACTCCATGAGACACACCAGTTAAGGAAGTATTAGTCTTATTGCAAGTCATTGATGATATAGTGGTCTGAGGAGATGTCTAAGACTGAGGGTCATAGTAAGTTAGTTGATCAATAGTGAAGATATTTCCATTATTAGGGAAGCATATGTGTAACTACAACCCAACAAGATGTTATAATCTAATGGGGCAACAATGACTTCAATATCAATTAAGGAAATCTTACCAACAATAGTAATGGGGTAGTTGCGATACAAACCAAGGGGTTGGAAGGGATGACCATACCAAGCATGAAGAGTGATAATGGATAGGGACAGGTTAGGGATCCAAGTTGCCTTCGTTTATGTACACCGCTAGACCATGACATTCTTTATGGAGACTAGTATTTGAAAAACAACTGATAAAGGAAGGGGGATGTTCCACTTTGTAAATATAAAATACAATCAGACGATCATAAAAAGGATCAATAGTTCCCAAAGAAGGGTAGATTTTTTTGTTGGGATAGGCACGTCTCAAGGACTTTTGCAGTAGGGTACTATGCCAAGTAGTTTCTTGAGCTTCCCATGCTTGGCACATCTAAGGTGACAGGGGACACTCATGACTATAATGACCAAATACTCTACAATAGCCACAAGGTTTATTCGTACGAAGAGACTTGATTTTCTTGGTGTTTTCACCTTGTTGCTGGGTCACGTGATTAGGTTGGTCACCCTAAGGGGCATTGGGTGGTGGACCTTGGTTTCCTTGGTTACCTTGGGATGGATGGTTTTGGTCACCCTTCCCCTTATTCTTTCACTTGGGGTTTGGAGGATTGGTTTCACTATGTTGAGAATACACTTGACCTTGAGGAAGTGGTTGTTGTTGTGGCAGAGGTGGAGGAAGCATGGGAGGTTTGGGTGCCGATGCCAGAGAGGATGAAGTGCTAGGTGGTGCATAAGGATAGAAATAATTGGGGGCAACATTGGGATAACCAAGTGAGGTGATAACTAGCCCTAACATCGACTGATGCAGATGGGGATATGCATATGATGTGATTGAACCTTGGTAAGGTTTGTCATGAGAAGGAGAAGGAGGGGGATATGTATAGGTGGAATTGGTCCCTCGGTGGGGTTGACCATAACCCATGTAAGGTTGAGGATATGGTGAAGGTTGAGGGTGTTAGATAGATCCAATGATGCCATCAGTGGCATGAGATTCCCCCAACGCATTAGCAACACCAAGTCAAGGTAGATCGAGAAAAGATAGTATAAACATATCTTGATGGTGCATATACTAGGTCAAACTTCAAAGCTACTTGGAGAACTTCTTGCTCAAACTGAGGGAAGTGGGAGGCGAAATATTTACCAATGGGGGCCAAAAGTGATCTAGGGAACAAATCCATATAGACACAATCTTAAAATCTAGGAGCCCTACATATTCTCCTCCTTCTACATTATTCCTGAACATGATCAAATAGGTGGGTGGCAGAAGTTTAATGGAAAGAGGTCAAGAGTTTGGTACCAATGCCATATTAGAGGGGTAACTGGAAGTATGATAGAAAATCTTTGGCTAGAGTCGCGAAGGTGGAATGGGAGGCATGCGGTTGGTCCACATACCACTTGGCAGCAACTCTAGTAAGGGTGTGTTGGAGTAGATGAAGACGAATGAATTCTTCAGTAATGGAGTTAGATTACATTCGAACTTGGGGATGTCAAAAGGAAGTTTGCAAGGCATAGAAGGAAAACTAGGGTCATGCAGAGGAGGATAGTTAATGAGTTGGCTAAAATCAGGGAGGCTTAAACCAACCATAAAGGGAAGTAATAGAGGAGGAGTGACCATACCACTAGAGGTTCCGCTTGTGGGGCTACCTTGGTTACCACCTTGGTTTCCCACACCCACATTGGTGCCTGGCATGGTGGCGGTACAGGGTTGGGAAGACGCAGAATCAAAGGAAGAATTAGAAGAATCAGTAGAACAAGAGTCAAAATGAGGACCCAATGGAGGAATAGGAGGATGAAATCTAACTCGACGAGGAGGAGTAAGATGTCCTAAAGGAAATTGCAGGTGAAGACCACGAAGTCCCCATGAAAAACACCCAGGGGGTGCAATGATGTCAAGACAAAGATGACTCAATATACTAAAAGGGGATGATAGGAGGAAAAGAGCAAAAAACAACAAGAAAAAACCTAGTGTAGTGATGCCAAGTGTAAACTAACTATATTAATATGCTACTCTAATTCAATAAAATGTATCCTATTAAAGAAAAATGACCACTATCCTGTAGGTGATCTAAATGCTCAAACAAGTCCTAAAAGACTTCTTATTTTACGGAATCTAATCCTCGCAAGCAGAGTTGTTTAGAGAAAGGTGGGGTAGAGAACCAACTGTTGCCCACAACCAATCCTATAGGGTGTTTTCCTATGATTTGTCACTATGGTTACCTTCATCCCATGGGCGTGGTTGAGTCTTGATCTTCTTGGTGATCAACCACCATATGGGATTCCCTGCCATTGGTTGGGTAGCCTCAAGGAGAACTTCTCACATGGTGACCTAGCTTAACCCTCTATGAATCAAGGTTATGATGCACTCCATCTTTGGATCATGGGATGGTGAAGGATTTTAAGCTCCCTGATATGTTAAATTCTATGTCTCAATGTCAGTGATCGATGGGTATCATTAGAATCTTATCGCACCAATCCTACACCTAAATATACAGATTGTTTTGGCCCAAGTGTCCAAGTGGGCTTAAGCTATGTGTGTTGAATTATTAAGGTATAGTGTTTCAAGTCTTGGCTTGTGCTGTTAATCAAGCTCACGTTCGGTCAGGGTGTGTTTGTGTGAAAATGATGTGTCAAGTGGATGAGTTAATTGAGCATGTTTTATGATGCCATGTTTTGCTGAAAATAAAGTGCTGAAAAACTATAAATAATGTTGAAAATGGACAATAAAATGAACAAAAAATGCAAACACACAAACCCCCACCCAAGAAGGTTATTAAGAAGCTAAAAGAGTGGTGGGAAATAAGCTACTCAAAGACACAAAAATCTCTAAATAATCTTTAAATGTCTAAGGGATTGCAATTTAGGGGAACTAATTTGTTGTAAATGGTGCAGACAAACAACAAAAATCAAAGGTGAAAAATGTTGTAAATAATAGGCAAGAAACTCCAAAACCTAGGACACATAAGGGGATCCTAAGGGGGAAGGAAATACCAAACTCTAAAGGGAGTAAAATGATGAAGAAACATATCTAAGAGGGTTGTAAAATAGTGGAAAAAACCTTGGAAATCAGAGGATGAAAGTGTTGTACCCTAGACTCCTCAACTTAGATAATATCATCCTAAATGATGGAGGTGTACTCTAAACCCTAGGGGGGTTTTTCTTCCTCAATGAGAAATTACTAAGAGAATCTATTCCTATGGGTGGCTTAGGAAAGAATAAAACCCTTCCTAGTACACATGCAACACAGTCGACAATTTTGAAAATTTCTGAAAAATGACAGAATGCAGATTCTAGCCTGAAAAGTGCCTTGGAATGCAGAATATAGGCCAAAAAGTGCATTCCAAAATGCATAAAATGGGCCAAAAAGTGTGTTTTTCCCATGCAACTCTCACTCGGTAGATTTCACCAATATTTTGTCATCTCATGTTCGGTTGGTACCTATAACTTGCAGAAAGATGCAAAAAACCAACAGAAACACAAAAAATTTCCAGAAAACAAAGTGGATCTAAAAATAAAAATAGAGAGGCTAAAAATATCTGGAAAAACATGAAAGAACACTAAAACAATGGTCACCAAGGATCTAAATTAATACATTAGTGGAGTCGTTATTTGTTGATGACTATGTAGCTAAAGACCTAGTGGAATCGCCATTTGTTAGTGTAAATATTTCAAAACGATGTACCAAAAATGCTTCACTTAAGTAACTAGTGACAAGTAACGCTAACAACAAGATATGGTTGATTATGCTTCAGATGTGTAATGAAAAAATAAGAAAACCCCACAGCAAAGAGATCATATGCAATCTAAAACATATAATAACGAGAAATAACAGATGCAATAATCCAATAGAAGGAGACTTTAAATGAATAATGTTTTATTAGAAAACACCTAGTGAAGGAGGTTTACAACAAGGCTCTGCAAATCCCCCATCGTGGGATGGGTCCTTTGATGTCCTTGTGCTTCAACGATCTGTTTCTATCTCTCAATATGTAGAAAACCCAAAAGAAAGATAGAACTCAAGTGGGAGCTCAAATGTGAGAAGACGATAGTGGTGACGATGATAGTGATCATGGTGAAGAATAGATGGAAAACCCTCTTATTTATAAAAAAGATTAAGATAAATTAGAAATTGAAAAATAATAAAATATTATTAAACAAATCAAGATCTAACTATTAGGAATACTTTATTATATTTTTTGGAGAAGGAAAAAATATTGAAAGTGATCAAGTATCATTATTTAGAAAATGGTTAAAGTAATTAACAAATAAAATGATTTATTAATCACTTTGCAAGGATTAAGAAAGGTGTGAATTTGAAAAAATTATTAAATAATGAGTTAAACAATTATTTTAAAAATAAAATTAAGGAATAATAAAAAATAGTGATTTATTTAATTATTCCTAGGTAATTTACTCAAAGTGTTAAGAAACAATTATCAATAATTATTTCTAGAGAAAAAAAAAAAAAAAAAAGAATAATTTATTCAATTATTCTCATGGGGTTTATTGGTTTTAAATAGAAATAATTTAATAAAAATGGTTTACTAAATTATTTCCTATGGTGAAAGTGATTGTACTATGGTAAAATTAATCCTACATGGTCTATTTCGATCCACCGATTTAGAAATAGCTAGGTGATCAATTTTTAGGTGATAACACAATAGAAGGGGAAAGAGAGCTCCTCGATTGGAACTTCTCTAAGAGTTAATAAATTATGTTTTTTTTGGGAATTGGATCCTCTGAGAGAACTAAAGCCATCAATAGGAGAAACTCATCGTTATGGAATCATAGATCAATTCAGAGGTGGCCTATTGCAACGATATTAAGTGCAACAATAATCCTATGGTTGGTTGGAACTTTGTTTATCTAGAACGAGTTGGTGAATGATTTCCATTATGATTAATTGACTATTATGTTCAATTTAATGTTATGTTATTTACTAAATGTTTTGTTGCATGTTTTGGTCGACATTTGTACTCATGGTGTTATTGTTTATTGAATTATTAATTATATTTTCATATTGATGTTTGTCATGTGCATGCATTTATAAATTAATAGTAGACAATGAAGAAATTGATATTAGAACAAGAAGTTGGATGAAAAATCATGTTTTTTAAGAAGTACTTGTATTGAGAACTTCCACAACATTTACATTAACTAAAGCAAAAGTACAATTTGGAAAAAATTAGAGTGACTATTAAGTTAATAAGTTCCCTTTTAGGGACTTAGCTAATAGGTGGATAAATTCGATATGTTTGTGAGTTTACCTTTGAGTAAAGGTAAAGTTCATGCATTCATTTTTCTTAAACTAGAGGATTTGGGTCATCTCAAAATGGTGCAATATCACTATTTTAGGTTTTGGCCTTTTTCTCCCATAAACAGTAAAAAAGTCAGCGATTTTGTAATTTTTTGTTGTTTAAATTGTGTTTTTTAATAGATAAATTGATTTAGTGGCCTGAAAACCCTCTACAATTGGATTATGTAGAATACACAACTCAAACTTGAAATTACAACAATTTTACCTAAGTTTTCAAGCAAAACTGACTATCAAATATGCTCAAGAAAGAGTCAAAATGTAAAACAATTAGAATGTGTCTCAAAATGAGCCAAAATCCTTATAATTAAATCTCCATATTCAATGTTTTTATCAATATGATGGAACTATGGAACTCCAACTTCCCACCAAATTATTGCACTTTGGAGAGATGTTTGAAGTATGGCTAGTGGAACTACACCTTCCCACCAAATTATTGCACTTTGGAGAGATGTTGCCTCACAACGTTAGATAACATTGAATGAAAAAAATACATATACTTAAGAAAGAACAACAACAACAACAACAACAATTTGTAGTGAATTGTAGTACAAGGTGCTTTATAGTTTAGTATAGGGAAGATGTTGTCATATAGCATTATGTGACAAGGGAAAAAAAAAAAAACTACGTACATATTTAAATGACCAAAAAATAAATAGCTACATATGTACAAATATAAAAATAAATAACTACATATTTACATGACCAAAAAAATTAGTTAAATAAAAAATACATAATTATATCTATCTATATATATATACAAAGTCTAAAAATAACCACTTATATCCACATATATCTATCTTAAACAAAAATTTATTAAAAAAATCAAATTTCTTAAAGTATAATTCTTTTGTCATTTAGTATATGCATAATTTAAACATTATAAAAATTCCTTTATATATAACTACACCACTTGAAATTTCAACCTTTTCTTAAAAAAAAAAAAAATTATAATAAATTAATTAAAAAATATTAAAATGCTAAGAATTAATAAATGAAGAAAATTAATGATAAAAAAAATTACAACTTAAAAGATTTGTTTTCTATCAATAAATTTACCCAAAAGTATTTTTCTTTTTAATTTTAAATAAGTTAATTAAATTGATTCTTACTCATTTATTTTCAAACTTCATATTTTTATATTGTTCTTTTTAATTCAAAATTTAAATATATTCAAATAATTAAAATTATTTTAAAACTAACCAAATCCTTGTCAATTAAATAAAATTATAATTTCATAACAAATAATCAGTGTTAATCCACAACTTAAAGAAAGTGAGGTTTAGTGGAACGCGCCAGGCATTGCTGATGTTTCTACAGGTGTATCCGGTAAAATGTTGTGCCTGGGACTTGTTGCGATCTGGTGTGGGCCCTCGAGTCGGAGTCCGAGTTAACGTCAAAGTCAAGGTAGAATTTAATTTAGAGTAAAGATGATAGAGAGGTAGAAGAGTTGCTCAGAAAGTTATGGAAATTATGGTCATATTAAAAGAATATCTGGCAAGGATTTTTGTAAATCCAAGTTAGAATTGTTAAACTTCAAAATTTTAGATGTTTTAAAAGATTGATGGTGTTGAATCTTACACCAACAAAAACATGATTCAAACGCTACTTATACAAAAAAAATAAATTTTTTGCCCTTTTGACCATCCAAAGAATTCCTCCGCTTGATAGACCACTCCAAGATGACATAAGTGCCTGGCAACTGTCGACTCCGGTGACTGAATAAACCGATGGTCAAGTCATCCGGCCGGAAGCTGCCTCCGTGGAATTTCTATATGCTTTGTCATGATAATGCAGTTCCCGAGTCCTGACCAGTGACCACCCACGTCCTGTTTGTTTCATGCCTAGAACCCTTCCGCTCGGCCCGTGAATTACAGAGTGACGGCGATCATCTAGAGCAATTTCAGTGTCGGGTTCATATCCGGCCATGGGTTCTCACGACGATGATGGTTACGATTCGCGGACGATGGCCATTGGTGGCAAACTCATGATGGCAGCCATCGCAGCTGTGTTCACCGGGTTCTCCACTTTCTGCTTCAGTGTATCATCTGTCGCTGTTTCTCGGGCCGCAGGGGTTCTCTGCGACACCGCCGGCTGGCCTTTGCTCGAGAATGTTGGCCACAGGAAGACAGTGATAGAAGCGCTTCCCATGTTCATTTATTCGACGGAGAATTACAAAGACTGCCTCGAGTATGCCGTCTATTTGTGCGAATTCGAGGGCAACGAGAAGTGCAGATTGCTTCTGAAATGCCATCACGCTTTCCACATCAACTGCATCGATATGTGGTTCCAGTCGCACTCCACGTGCCCACTGTGTCAAGCCGGCTCCCTGCCCGACACTCCTGCCGATTTTTGTCGTGGTCGCAGTGGACGAGCCCGCATCGGAGAGCACATCTGAAACGGAGCAAGAGGTGTCCCCTGTTCGACAGGGCACAACGTGTCGATTTCTAGGGAACCCGACTCCGACATTGACCTATCCACTCGTGCAGGCACGACGAGGTTCTGCCGTCTCCAACTTATCCCACCAACAGGCTTTTCGATTTTCTAGGCAACACAAAAGGCGGTTACATATCTTTGGTCACCCATGGACGAGTAGTACAATTAATCTGGATGCTAGAGTATAACGGTAGTGTGACGGACAAAGCCAGGGGTTTTCCTTATCTCTATGTATAGTTGTCTCGCATGATTCACCGCAGGCCTGATTCCTTGATTAGATTTTTCTCCTAGGAAGGAGGAACTTTCAGGGCATTGAGCCTGGGGATGGAATTTGACAGCTACTTGGTGAATCTTCTTTCCTCCCATGAAGGAGGAACTTTCCGGGCATTGAGGTTAGGGATGGAATTTGACAGCTATTTGGTGTTTTTCAAGTAACAAAATTGCAAAACTGACACGATTTTGATTTTTTTTTAAATGCTAAGAGGGATCGTGGAAGTGTGAAACCCGTTAAATTTGACAAGTAAGTTTATTTTGAAATTCCAATCCTACTTAAGTAAGTTTATTTTGAAATTCCAATCCTACTTAAGCTTTTAAATTTGAATAAGTTTATTTTGAAATTCCAATCCTACTTAACCTCTTAAATTTGAATGTCACCTCATCAAACTCTGTTGATAGTGAGTACTCCTCTTGGTCTCCTCTATTTATATTATTTCCAGAGAAGAATAATATCTACAATGGAAGCTCAATATCGTATGCAATTTTTTGTTTCTATTAATAATTTATTACTATTTTTTCTATAGAGGGAAAATCTATCATAACCTAGTTGTCAAATTAGTAGTGGGGAGAGACACTGCTGGCTAGTATCTACAAATGTAAACTGATATTCAAGGAAAATCAGGCCACCTAGAATTCCCCTTTGGTGGTCTATATGGAGACAAGCTTTCACCCCAACCAAATACCTCTAAATGTAACTTCTTTACTTACCTCCAGCTACAATGAGTTATTACTTTTTTAGGACCAATTAATAATAACAACCTATATCCATTATAATGTAATTTTTAGTTTTAATAATAATAATATTAATATATATATTTTAAAATAAAAGTAAATGGTGTGTCAAACTCTTTAATTTTTGAAATGAAGAAGATATCTTTGTTCAACTATTAACTACTAAAATTTAAAAAAAACATATGTTTTATCCTCTCAAAACTAATACTTATAATTTCTTTGAAAAAAAGTATACATATTCTTAACTATTAAACTTATATCTAATGTAATTTTCTACTCTAACCTTTATATCTTGCCTATGGTTTTGGTATCCCTCACCTAACAAGCCTATGTAAAACACCATGCACATTCTGAGTTAGTTTATCAAACCACGTGAACACAATGTCAGGCCGAGTCTTATTACATTTTCACAACATGAAAGTGAAATGCCTTGGTCTTCATGGCCCCTAATTCATATATCTTGCAGAGGGTTTTGATATCCTTCACTATAGCATGAACACAATGTCAGGTCGAGTATGTCACATTTCACAACATGCAAGCGAAATGTGTTTGTCTTCATGGGGCCCTGATTCATATTACTCAAAGTAAGTAAATAAAGCTGGTTAATAAATGTTTATTACACTTATCAAAAATAGTATATACTATCATTTTGAAATATATTATAATTGGACTTTTATGTATTGATTTTTAATAAATAGAAAGTATTGTTATTATGGTTAATGTGTTGTATTTGATGACAATTTGTTTGAAAAATATGTCTTTATGTCAATTTGATTATAATATGATGATTATGGAACTAATGCAGATACCAAGAATATTGGTATATATATTACAAAGGATATGGGAGAGAATTAACAACTCAATAAAAGAAAACATGGAAATTTATGAATTTTGAAAAGTATACGCGACCCCTGTGGAGAAGTCTCACGTACATATGTAGGTTATGTGAACAAAAGTCGTGTACATAAAATGAACCATAGAAAATATGAAACCAGGAGCCATTACCATGGTAATTTCCCATAGTATTGTGTCAATAACGTCTATTTGATCCTATCAAATGAATACCAACAACATTACCAAGGGATTTTCCTGTGGTATTAGCAAGGCCAAAGTTATATAAGGAGATGGATATTAAGGAGTTTAGCCTGCAATGTAATGGATTATTCTTGTGTGATATGATTTGGAACAAGTGTGCATTGGGGAGCAAGGAGAAGGCTCAGACCTGAAATATCTTAAGATGTATTGAATATATGCTTGATTGATTTGCTTGTTTAAGTGGCTAACAGTGCAAGATATGTGATTATGGTGGAACTATGATCTGGATATATATTTGCTAAGATCTATAGCTTTTGACAGTATGCGCGTAGAGCTCTAGGTTTGACATATCTTGTGATTTGTAGCGAAGACTTGATTCAGTAAGTTAACATTTGTACGCAGGTTTGCTTTTCGATAGTCACATGCATTCGCAAATATGCTTCACAGTAGTTGTGTACGTATTATGAGATCATTTGCCTCTATATTGATGCTTGATCTGGGTGATTATTAGTTGATTTCATGTTGAATGATGAGTATGATGCTTATAGATGTAATGGCTTGGTAAACAAGTTCTTCATGAATTAAAATATGTATGCAGGGCCCATGCATGATAAGCACGTATATACGTGAGTTTTCATTACTACAATCACATACCTATTCCAGTGTTTGTAATTGTTGCTTGGTGATGATAGTTGATGAATTATGTATTATTTCTTGTTGTTTGTCAATGATGTCTTAGTGAGGATGGTGTGTATCTATTGTGGATTGGTATATCTTTGGTTATGAATTGATTTGATTTGGTTGTAGTGATTTAATATTGGTATTCAGTGATTCAATATTCGTATTTATGGTTGATTCAATATTTAGTTTGATATATTGGTATTGGGTATAATTTTGGGTGTGGGTCCTGTTAACACCCAGGTTGTTCCCTATGACTCCCAAGGGAATACGGCCGGGGTAACCACCAACCAATCTTTGGACTACAGCTTCTAGCTCAGCTGTAATCAGAGAGGGCTCTCTCTATAAGGTTTGTCTCTGTTCTATGTTGATATTAGGCTAGTTAGGAAGTAAAGGTTTTAGGTTTATGTTTGGTTGGAAGGATGTCTTTCTGTATTTAAAGTGGAGATCTGCAGAGAAAGTTAGTCCATTGGGCAATGGAGTCTATGGCTACTGGTTTCTTGAGATCTTGAGTTTGAGCAGCTGGAATTACAGGGCCATTTGGATATTTCATGAAACAAACTTGAAATTGTGATGATGGAGTGTAAACAACCAGTGAAAAGCAATTAAGAATTTTCCACTAAGTTGGGGTGTGAGAAAGGGATGTATTCCTCAGGAGCAAACTTGAATTCCTAAAACAATAATCACTGTGTAGATATAGTGTAAAAGGGTAGCAATTAAGAATTACGCTTTCATTACCATAAATGAAGAAAAAACATTCGAAATAGCTTAGATTGAGTTCAGGGTAATCTGTGATTAAATCCTGTAACTATTCTTTTTCCTTGCTATTAACTGTAGAACACAGGAAACATGAAAGAGATATGAAAGATAACAAAACACATAACAAAGAGTTACAAGAAAAACTTATTGTGCCATGAGATACGCAGGAATCCTGCAACTTTCAGCTAAACACCAGCAAAACATCAAGCAACACAGAGCTTTGGAAATTCCATCATCTTTTGTATTACTTCTCTGAGAGTTACAGTAAAAGAACAAAAAGAATAGATATGAGTAATATCTGACATCCAACGTCCAACCCCTGCTAACTTATGCGAGGGGGAATATATAGAAGTGTTTCATACAAAATATCTCAGGCATTGAGTCATCTGAGAGATAAAATATCTTCTTTAAACTCGTACAGGGATAGTAGATAAGAAGTTATTATAGCTTTTAATACAACATAAGTGCCCTTTACTCCTGTCAGAATATTTTGACCTTTGGAGCTCACTGAGTCGGTTGAGTGCTTTGTTATAACTGTTGAATGACATGTCTGCGCAACTCTGTCCTCCTGTAGCTTTTCGGCCCTGTCACCTGTGACTGTCAGTGATGCTGTGGTGGCCGAATGTTTGTGCTGAGTTGGCTCAGCCTCTTTCTGCATACTTGCTGATATATCTTTATCTTCCTGTGTATGAAAAATTTTAATATTTCAAAAAAGAAAAATATTATTACTGGCTTTGGTTTAACAGTAATTGTATTAAATTATTCCACACATCCTGTGTAGGCAATTGATGCCTCAAAATTGACCCCATGGTCTCATCTGCCTTTGTATACGTGTAAAAATGGGGAGGCTCATCAAACAAGTGAGTGATTTCATGCATAATGAAGAATAAGCTCTCCACCCTGTTGAAAAGGGTCTGTCCTGTTGCTGGCCCTGCTTCTGCTGATGTGCTTGCTGTTTCTGAAATCTGATTGGCAGCAAAATTGTTGACTCTCTTGGCATATTTATAATGTGAGAGTAGCTTTCCAGATGGCTCTGTAAGGCTAGGAAGACCTCTGTTTTGTAATGCCATGAACCTTTCCTGGAACTTATTGATATCTGCCTGCATATCCTGGCTTCTTTTTTCCAGGGTTTGTACCAGGTTTCTTAGTGTCAGGACCCTCTTGACCATTGAAATGGTCTCAGTCCTGTTGGAAATTCCCATTTTGATGAGCTGGGAGCTTGTCCTGTAGTTGAGCACATTTATCATTCTATTGGCAATCTCAGGCATGCTGCCTAGAGATGCCCTTGCCCTTTGGATTTCTCTGTGTGCCTTTCCAATGAGCGCCATTTGCTCATAAATGGCCTCAATGTACTCCCACTGATCTACGATGGACTGGCCAATATTGGCCCATAGTATCCTTTTGAGCTCAGATGTCACCTTGTCCAGTGTGAGCTCTTTCTCTAGCTCATTTATTCTCTTTTTAGAGCCTTTACCTCTCTTTCTCTTTCAGCCACATTCTGCTTGGAATTGTCATATTTCTCATTGATTTTAGCCAGAATGTCTTTGGCCTGATTTCACTCTAACATTTGAGCCTCCAAGGCTTGAATCTCAGTTCTCAGCTTCTGCATGTCAAGGCTTTCAGCCTGCTCTGTTGTTGGTGCTGAGGTGGACGGTGCTGTTTGTTGTGTCTGCTGACTGGGAGGAGCAGTGGTTTGAGGAGCTTCCTCCATATTAATTGTTTTTGAGGGAGCTTGTGAAGTTTGCCCTGCCTCCTTTTGCTGCAATGCTGTCTGAAGGGTGGCCTCTGTTTCCTGCAGCCTCTCTTGTGTGTGGATGAGCTCTTTATATAATGTAACCAGCATAGCAGCAGCATCATTGTCTTGTCTGAGCTGGGCAATCTCTTCTGTTTGAGGATGAAGAGTTGCTGGGATCTTTATCATTTTTCTCAGTGCTGCCATATCAGCATCCCTTAGCTTCAGAAATCTCTTGCACTGCTTGACATCTTTAGGATCATGTCCAAGCTCTATTATGATTTCCTCTAGAGCTTTGATCCTGTTGTCCTTAGCTTGAGAGGAAGCCCTTTCCAGCTCAAGTTGTGCAGTGGTGTTATTTAGGCTATTTTGTAGCCTATAGCTTACCAATGTCTTATCTGCCAAGGTGGCATACACCATCTCACCCGTTTGTTTGTGCAATTCGATCTGGTCCATTGGGTGGATGTCCTTGGCCAGGACCTCAAGGTTGGTCCTGATATAATCGGCAGCTGACTGTGGTTGCTGCACTGCTGGTGTGAAATGGCTCATAATCATTTTACCCTCATGTGCATCATATGTAGACATGAGTCTTTGCTGGTTAGTGGGAGCCATTTTTAATAAATGATTATATAGTTGTAGCCTCAAGGGTTCATTTCTCACCTTCCCTCTGTTGCCCTGAGGAGCTAACTTCTCCTCTTGCTGCCCTTTCTTGTTCTTGCTGGAAGGAACTGGCTGAGGCCTCCATGCTGGGCAGGCCTGTACCTGAAGTCTGCCCTATTGGCATTTCTTCTTCAAAGAAAGGGTTTAACCTTTGCCTCTTCTCCCCTTGAGTTGGTGAGGCAATAAGGGGAGTCTCTCTATCCCTTTTCCTGTTTACGTCCTCTCTTTGTGGGGTTTGGAGGACAGAAGAATCAATCCTTGAGTCTTGCCTGGGAGGTGCCATTTGTGTTGTCTGCTGCTCTATGGCCATTGGGGCCTCTGCTGTCTGTTCTCCTTGCCCTGGCTACTCCTTTTGTGGTTGTTGTACCTGTTGAGGTTGCTGAACCTGTGCCTGCTGTACCTGTTGCTCCATCTCTTTTTCCTTGCCTTTGCTGTGAGCTTGGCTTGTATTTTGGACTGCCTCCGGATGTGCTGTGGAGGATGAGGCAGCTGCTCCTGTTTGAGGCTTTGGCAGAGAGAATACAGGTGCAGGAAGTTCCAAGTCAGCCATTTTCAGAAGATGTCTTCTTGCTCTCTCATTCAGTTCTTCTTGTGTGATAGGTTCCTCCAGTGTGCCTCTTTTCCATTTTGGTTGATTTGCCTATTTTTCAATGCGAGGCAACCTTACATGGTCATAACTAGAGAGCCTATATTTGACCCTTCTAAATGATATGGAGTGATTGGGGTCATAGGGTTTCCAGAGGAAACTGGTCTTCAGGCCAAGGCCTTCTAGCTTTCTATCAGCTTCTTTCCAGCCTTCCTCCCTTTTGTTCAAAACAAGGTGGCCCAATTGATTTTTCACTTTCAGCTGTGCCTTCTTTCCCTTGCCTGAGAAGTGTATCATATCAGCATTTCCAAATTGCCTGAAGTATTCAAGGGAAAATAGTCTCATGGGCACATACTTGGGCAATCTGTATGGGGGTAACTCACAACCATATATTCTGATAACGGTGTAGTTTTGGTAAAAATACCAATCCCCAATGCTGTATACTTTGGATAACTCCAGGATTCTCTGCATCTCATCAGTCAGTCTTGGAGGAGGCGAGCTTAGGAACAAGGACATGGCTGGGTGGATGAAGAGGTCTATGAATTCATAGTAAGTGTACGGAGAGTAGGTTCTGCAATGAAACACTGAGGTCCAATACACTACTGACCTTGGATTGCCTTGTGCATCCGTTCTCTTGACAATGAAGGAGAAATTCTCATGCTGATAATATAGAATCAAGTGGTAGATGTAGGAGGTGTATCTGAACACCTTCTCTCTTGACGGGTTCAAAAACTGCTCATGCATCTTATCTGATATGTATGTGGCATAATCATAATAGATTGGAGTTTTGCCAGGGGAAAACATAGTCATCATCACCATTACAGTTTCATCAATAAATTCAACTGATTTGTACCCCAAGATGGAACTGATCATATCTGTAAGATCTACACCCAGTTGATTGAGGTAACCAGCAAAAATAGGAGGGTACAACACAGTGTCAGAGTTTTTAATAAACAATTGGTTGGGCTTTGTGATTTGTGCATCTGTCAGCATCTTAGCTCCTTGGTTTATCAGATCCAATAGAGACAAGGGGACCAATTTCTTCTGAGTCTTGAACTGTAGCATCTCTCTAATGGCCTTAGGGGTCATGTAGAATACAACTGAGCCTGAAGGGTCAAGCATAGCTCTTTGAGTGGGGTCATAGAAGACAGCACACAGATGAATCAGGTCAGGGAATTGGTTGACCTGAGGGAGCCTGAAAATTGGGAGGAAGGAATCCCAAATGCCTAATATGTCTGTCCCATCCACATGTTTGGCCTTAATCTCATTCAGCAGGTGGAGGTGGAACCTGCTGTTTGATGAGGAGTCCTCTGAGATTTGGTAATCCAAGTCTGCCAAATCCTGCCACTCCAGCTCTCTCTGAGGGGCATTCAAAGGGGCAACATTGAGGGCCACAGGTGCAACTGGAGTCTCCATGATTACTTAGATTCTGTTCTGTATATGGACTGTTTGTTTCTTAGACTGGGCAATAGAAAAAGAGCACTGCCTAAGTGAAGAGGTGAATTGAGAAATGAAGGGTAACAGGGCAAGTTTGCAGCAATTGAAATACTGTTTTAGTCACTTGAGAAGGCAAATATTTGTTTTTAACAAACCTTCCTCAATAATTGAATGTAGGTTCCAGGTTTCTGTTCACGATTGCGTGAACAAAAATGCAGGTTTTCAATAAAAGTTTGGTCCAAACAAGCTCGGCTAATGAATGTCGACCGCTAAATTTCTAAGTGGGAACCTGGTGCAGGGAATTCTCCGGTGAATTATGCGTTTATAGTACTTTAAGTGAGTTTTCAGTTATTGCAGACAAAAACCAGGCTTTAGAGAAGACTTGTAGGGAGAAATACCTGGTAAATCGATGGGCCGGGTCACCAATGCAGGTGGGCAGGCGCGCCGAAGGTCCTCTGGTTGATTTGAGTAGGTTGGTGCAATTGGTCGTAAAATGCATGCAGAGGGCGCAAGAATAGTGTTTTGCAAAAGTGCAAAAAGAACATGAAAATTGACAAAATATGGCTTTTTTGGGTCATTCGCGCCTTTTTTGGATGACATCAGCATGACGTCACCAGGTGGATCAGGGTCGGATGACGTCAGCATGACATCATCAGGTGACGTGGTGGCCTATGACTGGTCCACGGGGGTGGTGAGGTGGCAGATAGGTGGAGCAATGGTGAACGGGGATTGCGGACGCGGCAATGACGCAGGCAGTGATGCGGTGCTGACGCTGGCAGGCAGTTTGGCGGAAAACCGGAAACCACGGTAGTATCATATCGGACCGCTTATGCTACGGAAAGGAATCTGTCAGAGGAGGCTCCGATGCGATTTGGGGGCGACGCGTGGACCCGGCCTGACGTTAGCGTCTGACAGATATCGAACGATATCCTTCGGACGTCGGGGCCGGTCCGATATCCACGTCAACTGTCGGATGAAAAGGGCTTGATCGGACGGTTGACGGGCCATTGACTTGCACGGATGATACGGCGTCGGGCGGGTATTAAAATATTGTTTTCCTTGGGATTTGCGCCCAGCGGGACCCTTCGAAATATTAATGAATTTCATGGTTTATAATGTATTTCTTTGTCAAATCATGTATGGTCGAAAACTTTAGGAAAAGGTGGAAGCTATGGTTTTTTCAATGATTTTTGCAAAAATCGCTCACGGCATTTACTTAGGCTAAGTGGATTTTCATAGAATTTTCGCATAAACGCGCAAACGGGTCCCAGACTTAGGATAAGGCGGATAAAGTGAGTTTTTTGCATACATTTTGCATTTTGAGTGGGTCTAAGGGTGAAAAAGGGTTTTTTCAAGGTTGCTTAGGCAAAGTGAAGGGTTGGCTAAATAAATGAGTGTCTGAGGGATGCAGAGAGGTTAGGCTTGGGTTCTCAGACTGACCAGATGTCACTTTGATTCCCTGGTAGTGAATCATATGGCTATAATGCCAAGGAGGGGATAGTTATAGAATGCTTAGGGTTTATACACTATGGTGTTATAATAGTAGGGAAGGGTAACATAGGGAGTTAGATAATAAAGTTAGAGGTTAATATGGAGGGAGAAGGTGAATGAGGAGTGATATTACTAAGTTTTCTTGAAAACAACTTAGTTTAAAGAGTAGATCAAAATGAAAAGAACTTTGCACAAGAAATGTGGCTTTTAAAGGCAATTAGGACCAACATAAAACCTTGAATCTCTCTCATAAACACACCTTGTGAAGGGATGTTAGTAATGAGTGATAAATAAAGGGAAAAGGGAAGGGAAGTTAGACATGCTCCCTTATGTTGTTTTCCTTGTATTTGATTAGCAAAATTCAGCCTGGAAGGATCACCACTTCTGCAACCCCATCTACCTACCCAACTATTTTGCCTAGCATTTTTTGTTTCTTCTTGGAGGGTGCACTTGGACTTGCAGACCCTTTATGTGCCTTTTCTTTTCCATTGGATTTTTCCTTTGATTTCCTATCTAGCACTACCCTTCTTTCTTCCAAGGCCCTAGATTAAGCAGTTGGGAACCTTAGCTTCTCTGCCTAACTACTGATCTGCCAAGATTGAACAGTTTGGATAGATTTCTTTCTCTACTCTACAACAGAAAATTGAAACATAGCATGATCCAGATTAGACTATTGGACCATCCATCAAAATTTAATAGATATGAAGGCATGTACACACCTTGCCTTTTTTTGAAAATATGGGATCTTTGTACCAGCAAAGCAGAGCATATTTGGCATTTGAATTTGGAAATTGTGAAATATGAAACCTATTGGTATAGGTATCCAACAGTGGCTCCACATGGGGATGGTTTTTCTTCTTGAAAAACCAAGAACAGCAGGTCAGCATGCCTTGGCCTTTTGGCTACTGCTTCCAAACTTGGAGTTTTTTCATCTTTGAACCCTCAAAATTGTAGACTGACATATTTATAACACCTGTTGTAGTCTAGTATTTTCCTACTTCTGCAAGACCCTTGAAATTAAGTTATTCACATGCTTAGAGAAAAAACTATACATGGAAAATTATGTACAAGGGCAACCATACTGCATTCATGGAAGGTAGTCAAAATAGTGCTTCAGCATCCTGCAATTGACAAGACCTTCATCCAACTCAGTTTCATCAAGGTTTTTGAGAAAGTAGGTATTATTTCCTTGTATTGCTTGGATGATAAATGGTCCTCTCCAAAGGGAATCAAACTTTCCATGCTTTCCTTTATTTTCTCTTCTTGAATCCCACTTGAGAACTTTGTCACCCATGTTGAAATCCTCAGCCTTGGTCCTTCTGTCAAAAGCTTTCTTGAGCTTCTCTTGTAGGATTTGAACTCTGTTGTACACTTGGTCTCTGGTTTGCTGTAAGCATATAATTTGATTCACCCTCCTTTGCATATCATTGGGCTCGACTTGACTTTCTTGAAGTAGCTTCATAACAGGTATCCCTAATGATGAAGAAAATTTGGCTTCTAATCCATAGACTAACTCATATGGGCTGACCCCAATTGATCTCTTGGTTGTTAATCTATCTGCCCATAAGGCATTGACAAGTTTCTTATGCCAATTCTTTTTGTTTTCCTCCAACACCTTCTTTATCATGTTTACCAGGATTTTACTTGATGATTCTGCAAGGCCATTTCCTTGGGGATAATATGCAGTAGAATGACCCAAAGTAATGTGGAATTTGTGACAGAAGCTGACCATCTTCTTAGACCTGAAAGCAACAGCATTGTCTGTTATTATCTTATCAGGACATCCAAATCTAGCAAGGATATTAGTCTCAAGAAACTGAATGATAGTGGAATCATTTGCTTGTCTGCATGGAATTGCCTCAATCCATTTAGTGAAGTAGTCTGTATGTTAGAATCCATCTATGTTGGCCTGAAGATGAGGGATTGATTTCTCCAATGAAATCCAAACCCCATTGCTGAAATGGTCTCTCTGTTGCAATAGGCCTCAGAGGTAGTGGCAGTAACTATCTCTTTCCTTAAAACACTTGACATTTATGACATGAAGTGGTAAATTTCTTGACATCAGAGAAAATAGTAGGCCAATAGTGTCCAGCTCTTAGTATTTTATCCACAGTGGATTTCCAATACAAATGTCCACCACAATCACCTGCATGAAATTCTTCCATGATCTTATTAGCTTCATTTTCAATAAAAAAATTTAATAGGATACCCTCATGGTTTTTCCAGAGCAGATTTCCATCCATAACACAAAATTTTAAAGATTTCATTTTTAAGAACCTACATTTAGTTCTGGACAGCCCTGGGGGAGCACACAGGTTTTGTAACACATAACAAATATCAGAATACCAGGGGGATTGTTCAAAGGCTACAATGATCTTTGGAGTCGCCAGCTCCGGTTCACTGTCCAGTTGGTTGATGTCCAAGGCTTGGAAATTTGTTTCAGACATTAATTTGGCCAAACCCTGCCCTTTTATAAGTTTTGTAGGTTTTATTTCAATATCAAATTCTAGAATGTTTGCAATCCATTTTCCTCTTCTACCCTCCAAGTTCTCTTGAGTAAGTATATCTTTAATAATTGGGCTAGGTACATAGGCTATCACATGGGAATATAGGATGTAGATCCTAAAGTCCTTAATAGCTTAAACCAAAGCATATGCTTGTTTTTCCATGATCTGGTACTTGAGGGGTGCATCTCTAAGAGCTTTACTAAAGAAAGCAATGGGTTTCTCATTCCCTTGGTCATCTTTCTGTAG
>APFE031315804.1:0-20963 GCA_000404065.3 Pinus taeda | reverse complement strand
TTGGTAGGGAGGCTCCAATACAAAGCTAAGGAAAAATTTTGGAGGGTAGTTGTAGTTACTACAACACTTGGTGACACATTGGTAGAGCTCCAACTCTCTAAATGCACATTGTTTGTGAAAAGCAAGTCTAACAACACCGGAAGTATTGTTTAGTTCCCAATTCGTCTTGGTTTCCACACTTGCTTTATTGTACAAAGCTCTTGGGTGATCGACACACATTCCAAGCCAAGGCAACATAGTTGTTTTCATTAGGGTTGAGGGGTATAATGGTACACAAGCAGTATTGTTGTCAGAGTCTTAGTTTCATCTCTAGTATTGCTCTGCTACCAGCAGGCCTGGACAGTACCCTAGCTGAGTCACGCGGGAACACAAGCATCACTTTGCTACCAGTGAACCTGGTCAGTATCCCGACGGGGTTACTTGCAACACCTCTCTATGCAAGAAGCTTTTCTCTTCTTTCACCTTCTTCATTTTTCATTTTTTCAAATTTTTTTCACTTTTCATATTTTTCATTTCCATGTGCATAGCACTTATTCATTTCAAAGGCGAAAGAGGGATCCTGACTTATTGAGAGCAAAAGAGGATGTTCCTTCACAGAAGTATTTTATTACATACCTCTGACATGCTTGTTAATATTTCTCACCTCACCTTACTCTACTTGACTGAGCTAACAAGGGTTAACCCAAAAGAAACTGACTAGAGTAGGTGACACTAGTTAGCACACAAGCATTATGTATTCAACAAGGTTCTCTTCGAACAATATGTATTTTCCATTGATCTATCATGGAATGAAGGTAACAAATTCTTCATACAGAGCTAGGATGACAGATAACCAAGTAGTGATAGCTGCACAAGGCCTCTTATATTTTACCCAGCTTGTTTCAAGAGTCATGCAAGGTTTTATGTGAAACTAACCTACACAAAAAAACAAGCAAACAAACAACAAAGCAAAGAAGAATGAGAAGTAAATGCGAAAGAAAAGTGAGTAATCAAAAAAACAAGAAGACAAACAAACATGCAAAGAATGTAAGGAAACAAGCATGTAAGAAAACAAACTAAAATCAAACGATACTCCTACTCCTAGACTAACAGTGCATGGGCCTGATCACGTGAAGCGATACTTCCAATGTAGCCACCGGCGCATTGGTTGACCCATGTTGGTGAAGGTTTGGTCTGTGACCAACCTGGTTGTGCAAACCAACAAACAAGAAAGAAATAACAATGAAGACAAATACACTTAATGTTTAAAAGTTTCCATAGGACATAATTGAGTGAAGTACATGACATCTCTGTGGATTTGTCACAGTGTTGTGTGACATTGCATGTAGCTTTGAAGCATACGCGCACCCTTGACTGTGACATGAAAGAAAACAAAATAAAAAAAGACAACTTGTGTCGTGCATGTGTGCTTGCAATGTAAGATTCCTCCAGTGCATGAGTGATGGGATCATGTAGTTCGAGTGGAGGAAGCATGATCTATGTGTGAGATTGATCTTCAATGCATACAGATGGGCGATGAGGAGCCTCAGATGATTGAACAACTTCTTGATTGGAAGTGAAACCAACTTCAGGATGATGAGGGCCTGACATAACCATCATCTCGAGCTGAAGTGCCTCAACAGTCTGGGGTGTTTCGACTTCATCGTCAGATAGATCATTATAAACAGGTGGCTTTGAAAAATCAATTGCGGTAGACTCATGATCATGATTGAATGTGGGAGTAAATGGATCATGACAACCACGATCATAAAAACCAATGATTATCAGCATCCTTATGACTCTGATAAATCAAACAAAGGGGTAGATGAGAAGCGAATGAATTCATCCTCTGTGTTTCTAGAAAAGGCAGATTAAAGGTCAAGTGGATTTTCAATGAATAATTTATCCTCTCCGTTGTCAGATGATGGACTGACATCTGGTGTGTTCTACGAGTGATAAAAAAATGGGTGCATCTATAGATGAAGATACACATGTGGAATCATGGATGGCAGGTTCACCAAAGATGTTAGGATAGAATGGAGGAGGCTCAGACATAAGGGAGTCATCCTTCACCTAGTGTTGATGCTCAAGATCCCAGTCATACTCTTCATGAATAACAATGCATGTTGGTTGTGCAACGTCAACTTCGTCGATGGCTTGATCCTCGTTCAACAAGGTAGTAGCATCCGGAGGATCATCCGAGTATGAAGACGCAGGTAGTGGCACAAAATGCATATGACAACTCGATGGACTCACATCCAAATCTGCACGAAAATTAAGAAAAGTGATGTTGGGAAGATGTGAAATCTGAACAGATTTTTGAGCATGGTCTCCCGAATCACTCTATAGTGGTGGAGTTTCTTGATCAGGGGACAATGGACAACCAATTCTGACAATGACCATGTCCATATGTGATTTCGCAGCTCCATCGCTGAAGAATTCTGAGCAAGGCTTGATTTCAAACTTCTTCTTGGAATGAACATATTTGTTAAGATAATACTCGAATATATCCCAAAGATAGAAAAATTTCATCTAGCTCTTCGGAGCTTGAAACTAAAAATCACGAAAGTGTTGCCAAAAATCCATAGGCGATTCATGCGGAGCCTTCCATTGTTGTAACAATTTTTGGTCAAGATGTTCTAGATCAAAATGATAGAAAGTATCTTCAATGATATCATAGAAGTGCTCAAGTGATTGCGCACTATCATAGAGTAGGTTTCATAACCACCGAAGTGGAGATTTGCAAAGTGCGTATGCAAGCAGAAGATTGGCATGTTCATCAGAACATCCATCTTCCTCGTGAAGCATGAAAAGGAATTCATGTAAGAAATCAAGCCATGCAACTTTGTCTTCACCATCATATGTGTATGTGGACAAGAGATAAAAAAACTCCCTCATGATGGTGAAGGATTTGTCATGCGAAAAACATCGTGGAGGGAGGAGAGTGCAAGAATCCATGATAAATATGCAAAGGTACAAAACAAGATGAGAGGACACAACTTGTCATCTAGCCCTCCTTCTAGTGCCAGAAATATTGCCAGTGTTGTACCCACCAACATGTCACGGGATCTCCTCGGTAAGAAGTCCAATAAGACCTCAGGCCATTTGGTGTACGAGTCCTAGTAGTGGATCGTATGGTAATGCCTTAACTGTGGTTTTACATGAAGGCAAGTAAGATGTCCCTGTTGGTAGCAAGGGTGTGACGTATGCAGTAAGCCAAGGAAGGTGCGTGAGCGGTTCTAACACATAGAGGGTAAGGTGAGTACCCCCCTTGGAAACTTGTGATAGCATGGAGTTAAGAAGGGAACACACGAGCAAAGATACATCACAACATGGAAGGCAAGTAAACTAGAAATACAAAGTGATGGTTAAACCAACAACACATTTCAGAAAGATTCATACATACATATACAAAAATAACTACTCATGCATGCGTAAGAAAACATATACATATATCATTTAGAGTACTCAAGATAACTTAAATACAATAAAACATATGCATGAAACATGCTCTCTCATTTATTTTAAGAAGTGTAAGTTCCATTCATACAATACATCCATGTCCAGCCACTAGTTCCGACAGTGGAGAAGCCAAGTCTCGTTACAGATTTCTCTAAGATACTTCTATCAAAAGCTTAGCTGACCAAAATCCTATACAATGATTTATGAGGGACTATTTATAGCAAAGGATGGGGTGGCCCTTGACATTCCCCTTTGTGACAATTCATCTACCCTCATGACTCTTCATCTACTCTATGACTGTTACATCCAACTATCAACACTTGAACTTACACTTGACAAGACATTACATTACAATGCACATGTGACCATGTGAAACAAAACAACTTGAGCGAGCCATGCAATACATCAGTATGAATCAAACAACTATTGGAAGACCAAATCTTCGACATCCTCATGGTGGTCGATAGTAGTGAACTGATGCCAAGGTTGGTAGTCTGCAATGGTGTCTATGTACTCAAAGGACATCTTTCTGGAGCCTGACTCTTGCCTCCATAGCATCTGGGTACACTGCTCAAGCTCCTCTGTCCAGCTCGTCTAATAGCATGCGCATCATTGTCTTGAGTGTGGCCGGACCAACAACATACTTGTGCATGATGTCTACATTGATTGACAAGTCTAGGTTCATGGCTATGCGCATCAACTCGTCAAAGTACGAGTCAAGCCCTAGTCGGACATGTGCCTTTGTCTTCACCTAGATGAGTTTCCTAACAGATGTGATCGCATGTGGGTGCACAATCACATCCATAATCTTGAATACATGTGCATGGGAAGCCTGTACACTAGTGATGAGCTGCGGGAGCTCTTCATAGTTCTGGATCTAACTTTGGATGCGTGCCTTCAGCTCGACTGCTTTGAGCTTCATCAACTTATGCAAGTGAAGTGGGGCTCCCTTGTATCTCATCGTCCATGTCTGCATGTAATCAACAATAGCATGCACATTCAACAAGATATGTGCTCTTCTAGCACATTTCTACTACCAACTATTTAGATGGACGACTGCATTATGCATGGTACCAAACTTGGAATACAATGCCTGCATGAATGTGTCAAGGGAAAATACTTCATACAGTGTTTCCTTCTTCAATTATTCTTGGGCGGATGTTGTATCCAATTCTCCTCCCTGCTTTGCCGTATGTATCTCCTTAGCCATTTTCACATTCTTAGTTATCAGAAAGTGAAGACTTGAGCTTGTGGCTTCGTCACATGCTCTGGTAGCATCGGACAATGTTGTTGGATGTCTATGCATGTCAGACACGATTACTTGTTCCTCGAACTACGCAGGAGATGTATGATCATCTGGAGTCAACACTCTACAAGATTGCGTAACTTGAAGTTGGGACTCGTCAAATGAGATATTGTGCATCTCCTCCTCTAGATTGTCTCCAAGGATTTCAGTGTCTCCTCGGTCGCTTGGGACTTGCTGCTCTTCTGGACACTGCGAAGCTAGTGGTTCAACCTCTTGATGGTGAGGCATGAGGTCGACATATTTCTCTAACTCCTGTTGCTCCATATCCATATCCAACTGTTCAAGTGCTTGCTCTATCTCTTGAGCGAAGTCCTTCTCTTGTGATAGTTCACCTTGTTTGCCTGATGCCAGCTGTTTTGATGAGTCTACTATCTGCATGTGCACAGTTTCTTCTGTTTGCACAAGTTGTGCCCCATATTGTACCTATTCCTATTGTGCCTTCCTTCTCCTATCTGTGCAGCTCCTGTTCCTTCTAGATTTTCTCCTTCAACTCATGAAACTCCTTCTCAATTTCCTCCATCCTCTATTTCTCCCTTTTCTTTTGCATGTTCCTCTTGTCATGTTGTTGCCTCTTTGTCTCTATTGCCAATGTTGCTTTCTACACAAGTGGGTCTGCTTGGAACTTGCAGCTTTTCTCTTTCTCCATGCGGTCGATAATCTTCCTCTTTCCCTTATTGTGCACTGGTATGTTTACCTCTAATGTTGTTGTTGCTTCTAGTGCTCTCTAGGATGCAGTTTCATGCTGCTTCACTATCCATTCCACACCGAGGCCAATCGGTTCATTCAGTCTAGAAGAGTTGTAACAATATCTCCATGGGTCTTCCTCTGCCCAATGACATGCCCCGTGGATCCAGTTAAATTGTACTCTTGCACAGTGATCTTTCACAAGACAATGTGGGTCTTACATATTGTAACTTCGAAGGTCAAATGGATATTTATTCATCTTCTCTACTTCGACATCCACATGCTTCAAACTTTGTATCTCTTATAACTCAAGCTGAAATAAAAGAGTGGGCCAACTTGTCTTCTTCTTCCGATGTAGCCTAGCTAACAATCCAGCCGAGATGTGATATGATACTTCCTGCATGATGATCTTGTCCAAGGCAAACTTTGGTAGACCATGCAAAGGAATCTTCATGTTGTACATCTGTATGAAGGTGTCAGGCGGTGAGGCATGCCAATCAGCTATGTCTATCAGTGCCTCCATTGCTACCTTTGACATGCAAGGTGGACATTGTTTGAATATCATCTTGTAAACTGGGGTGAAAAAATGATCAGATAGTTATGTGATAACTCCTCTGAAACTACATTCAAACAACATCTTACAATAAGTGTTCAGAATAGTCTCCGTTAGTGTCCATGCCCACTTCAAGCTTGGGAACTCTTGACGAGCACAAATAGCATCCAAGATATAAGAAGACATGTAGATTTCCACTTTCATACCTTTGGGCAAATGTCGAACCCTTGTTACCCGTCCCTTCAGCTGATCAACCAACATGTCAAACCAGTTGCATGCTTTTCCTTCTCTACCCAATTGTTCCAAAATGATCACCCAACTTTGTGGGAAGGCTTCCATGCTTTCTTTGCCATATAGTCAATATGAAAAAATGACCAAGTATTGATACAACTTCCGTAGTATCTTTGTCTTATAGAACTAGTTTGGTGTCATCATGAATTTAGCTGGCTCCTTCACCCAGTTATTCAAGATGTCTCTGGAGTTGGCATTGTTGATGGGTATGCTGAAGGGAATCTCCATAATGATCACGGGCTTTGACATCTAATACTTCTCATCATAATCTTGTGCCCTGATGGTAGCAATAAATGTCCCAATGGCATTTCTCAATGTCATCATCTCAAGGTCAGTATGCGAGATGATCTAATGTATCATATCCATGCATTAGAGAACGGGATACCGATATGTAATCCAATATAAACCAGACTTGTGGATGTTCAGATATACTTGGCGGTCTTCAAGGTATTCCACAACTGTTCCTGCAAATGCATCATTGACCTCTTTCCATTTCAGCTTGATCTCCTTGTCTACAATCAGCTTTGTATCTTCAGAGATTGGTAGACTTGCAGACACTTGCTCAATTGTTGCTCTAGTTGCACTTCTGTCAGTGTCCTTTGATTTGGCTCTCTTGGAGGCCATTTATCATAAACTGTTAAGAGGCGGATGAACACCCATTGTATCTAGATACAAAGAAACATGCATGGCAAGAAATATGTCAGCAAAAACCAAAGAAAACTTCAGGAACAACATGCAACATACTTGGGGATTCACTGGCAAGGATTGCACAATTTTTCCTAGGAGGCTTGGAGACTAGCTACCAAAACTGCACAAAAGGAATTATGGGTTGTTTGGGGAGGTTAGCTAGCTGTTCGAATTGCACAATGCGCAACCTAGGCTAGCCTGCTAGCTGTTGGAACTGTGCAATGCACAATTTCAACTGGTAGTGGTTACAGGCCCAGTGACTCCATTGCGTTATTTTCTGGGCTAGTAGTCACTATCCCTGAAAATTGCATAATGAAGTGTTGGAGGATAGTTACTAGGCATATATGCACATTTTCTGAGAGGAAGACAGAGTGTTCCTTCTCAGGATTGCCTAATGTTGTCTTGGTGAGGCAAAGTACGAGCCAAGGTTGCCCAGACCTGCCAACAGGCAACTAAAAGCAAATGTGAAAGTGAATGCATGGCGATACTAAATTTAAGCAAGAGTGAATGATTGTGCATGCACACAGTGAATGAAATATTCATAAAATGGAACAACATGCATGTAGGTGAAGTGAGTCTCTAAATCAGCAACTGTTCGTGCAAAACAATTTCATGCATGTGACAACAATGAGATGCTAGTGAACAATGAAACAATGCTAGTACAAGCTAGTATGCATGTAAATGATAGCAAGAATTCACAGAAATCAAGCAAACAACACTCACAGAAGAGAAAACACAAAAAGTGACAGAAATGTTGCAAAAGACAAGTTAAGATGACTTACCCGTGAAGAGCTGAGTTGGATGTGTCGAGGACTCCTAGATGTGCTCTAAAATGTCATAGCTCCAAGATCAATGTGAATAAGTGAGCTCTGAAGCATTGAATAAATAAGTTTGAGGATCATGATGTGCATACCACAAATCTAGGAATAAGAAACACATGGAGGAAAGATTCTAAAATGATCTTTGCATGTAACCTCTAGCAGCTAAAAAAAGATCCCTAAAATCTAGGGATGTTTTTTTGCATGTTGCTTTTTGTAATTCCAGGAAAAAACAACCCATGCATGCAAGTTAAATTTTCCCAATCCTAGGTGGGAACAGTCAACCCAACTGGACATGTAATAGTCTACTCAGCTGGGTGGGGAATGTGCATTTCTGGGAGTGACTTAGGCTGGCTGTCTAGAGGGATTGCGCAATTTCTGGGCTAAGCAGTTGACTGCTGCCAAAAGTTGCACAATTTCTGGGCTAAGCAACCATGCAGGGAGGAATTGCACAATTTTCTCAATGAAGCTTGACTGGCAAATTTGCGCAATTCTGGAGCCCATTAGATTGTCAAACAGAATTGGGCAATTTCTGGAGCGAAGGCTAGTTTCCCTCTAGAATTGCGCAATTTCTTGATGGATTTTATCAGCTTGTAACTGGACCAAGTCCGCAGAAACAACCTATGAGGGGGATGCAACAAGCTCTGATGCACAGGCTAGAAATATGCTAGAGAATTACTAAAGCTTGTGTACTTGACAAGGCAAGATATGTTGTTGAGGAAGGGTTGTAGGGAAGCTCCAAAATGAAGCTAAAAAAAAATTTTGGAGGGTGGTTGTAGCCACTACAACACATGGTGACACATTAGGAGAACTCCAGCTCTCTGAATGGACCTTGTTCGTGAAAAGAAATATGACACCTCCGGAAGTATTTTTCAGTTCTCAGTTCATCTTGGTTTCCACGTTTGATTGTAAGATGTTGCATCTGCCAAGATCTTGGTCGATTGACACACATTCCAAGCCAAGGAAACACAGTTGTTTTGATTGGGGTTGATGGGTATATTGGTGCACAAGCAGTATAGTCACCAGAGTCTTAGTTTCATCTCTAGTGTTGCTCTGCTACCAATAAGCCTGGACAGTACCCCAGCAGAGTCATGTGGAAACATAAGCATTGCTCCACTTCCAATGAGACTATTCAGTACCCTAGAGGAGTTACTTGCATCACCTCTCTGTGCAGGAAGCCTTTCTCTCCTTTCGCCTTATTCTTTTTTCATTTTTCAACTTTTTTCACTTTTCATATTTTTCATTTTTCATTTCCATGTGCGTAGCACTTATTCATTTCATAGGTGGAAGGGGGATCCTAAATTATTGAGAGCATAATAGGTTGTCCCTTCAGAGAAGTAGTTTATTACATACCTCTGACATGCTTGTTAAGATTTTCCCCCTCACCTTACTCTACTTGATTGAGCTGACAAGGGTTAACCCAAAAACAACTGACTACAACAGGTGACACTAGTTAGCGCACAAGCGTTGTTCTTTCACCAAGATTCACTACAAACAGTATGTATTTTCAATTAATGTATCATGGACTGAAGGTAACAAGTTCTTCATACAAAGGTAGGATGACAAATAACCAAGTAGTGACAGCTACACAAGGCATGTTGTACTTTACCCAACTTGTTTCAAGGGTCATGCACGATTTCATGTGAAATTAACCTACGAACAAAAACAAGAGAACCAACAAAAAATAAAAGAAGAAGAAGAACTAAATGTGAAAGCAAGTGAGTAAGCAAACAAACAAGAAGACAAACAAAAATGAAAATAAAGTAAGGAAACAAGCATGCAAGAAAACAAACTAAAAGAAAACACTACTCCTACTCCTAGAATAACAGTGCATGGGCCTAATCACGTGAAGTGATACTTCCATTGCAACTAGTGCATTGATTGACCCATCTTGGTGAATGTTTGGTCTACAAGCAACCTTGTTGTGTGAACTAGAAAACAAGAAAATATAACAATGAAGACAAACACACTTCATGTTTAAAAGTGTCCACGGGACATAAGTGAGTGCAAGTACATGACATGTGGTCCGTGGACTTGTCATAGTGTTGTGCGACACTGTGTGAAGCTTTGAAAAATACTCATACTCTTGACATGCAAGAAAATGAAAGAAACAAAGACAACTTTCTTCATGCACATGTTCTTGCAATGTAAGATTCCTCCAATGCATGAGCGATGGGAAGCATGATTTGTGTGTGAGATTGATCTTCAATGCATATAGATGGGTGATGAGGAGCCTCGGATGATTGAATAACTTCTTGATCGAAAGTGAAACCAACCTCAGGACAGCAAGGGCCTAACATAACCATCAGCTTAGGTTGAAGTGCCTCGACAGTCTAAGGTGTTTCGACTTCATCATCAGATAGATCATCATAAATAGGTGGCTTCGAAAAATCAACTACGATAGAATCATGACTGTGATCGAATATGGGAGTAAATGGATCTTGACAGCCACGATCAAAAAAATCAATGATTTCATCAGCATCCTCATGATCTGATAATCAAACAGATGGGTAGATGAGAAGTGAACAAATTCATCCTCTGGGTTTCCAGAAAAGGCAGATGAAAGGTCAAGTGGATTTTCAATGAATAAGTTATCCTCTTCATTGTCGAATGATGGACTGACATCTAGTGTGTCCTGCGAGTGATCAACAATGAGTACATCCATAGATGAAGACACACATGTGGAATCTTCAATTTCCTCTTCCTTGCAATCACATGCATTCCAAGTTCAAGCATCCCCTTCCCAGTCCCTCGGATGATCCATCCCTTGGCAAGGCTTCCTCGCATAGAAAGAGTCTTTACACCCAAGTCATTCCTCTAGCTTGTTTTATTAAAACAACATTTAGTCATGGCATCTCTCATGGCAATCAATGTATATCATAGGTTTCCAGTATCATTACAATGGCCTAGTTCACGAGGTCTTCAACTCCATTATGCTACTATTTCACACTCTGGTATTATCATGTTGATATTGTTTTCTTTGTATTAAATGTTATATATTTATGTTGGATAGTTAAGTAGTTCACCTATATCATAAGCACATGATTCTTATGAAATCAATCATAAAAACTTTAAAACATATTAAATCATAACGTAAAAGAAAAATTCTTCAAATTGATAATTGATACGTATCTTTGTAGTTACTCTTTGTTTCCTTGGCTTTGCAAGCACTGAGTAGCTTATCAGACCAAGCAAGCACTCAATGGTGTATATATGTCTCCACTCAATCTTTTTGTATAGGACCCAATAACCCCCCCTCCCCCCTCTTGCTCACCTCTCAGTGAGCATGGGAAATATGCCATCAAGGTAGTCATTTGTCGACAGGAATATTATTTACCACCACAACTCCAACATCATCACACCTCCATTTTCATCATAATTTTCACATCATCTACCATTAATGCAAGGTGTTATTGTTCGAAAGGGATTTAAGTGGAAAGCTTGCACCTAGTCATGGTAATAGTCAAACTGTAAGTGGTGAGTGGTTTCTCAGCCCAAGATGACACTCAGTGGCATATGTGCTTCATGATTTAACCAAGGAATCTAGTTAGATGTTAGTATACTCACTAATACAATGAGTATCATTTCCCTATCATAAACATGATATAAAGATGAGCACAAAAAATGTCATAAGCACATGAGCATAATGATAGTTAACAACAAGGGTTCATTCTTGGACACTTGCTTGATGGATCCCTTACATGATAGGGAGTTTTATAAGATAACCTCATGATGTTATCCCAAACATACCACTCACACAGTCATCAAAGTTTTAAGAGCATTAATTAATCATCCATCCACTATGATGATTCTCAACAAATGACTTATCAAATGAAATGGTATCATATACATTCAATTCATAAAAAATGTAGAACATAAATATGTCAATTAGTATTAAGGTTAAGAAAAGTTCCTTCTTATGCTATTTTCATACTTGTCTTGTCACTATCCATTTTCTTCATGTGAACCTAGCAGAGTCCACCTAGCTTACCCAATATCATCTTCTTCTACCATCTACTATCATTTATCTTAAGCACATGGTTTAATCAAGATATCGAATTTTGGTTGGGTTTTATTTAGCTCTTCTCCACTAGCTCAATGTTTAAAATGGAGTTGACATGTAACATTTTACAAAATATTAATAACAAAAATAATTCTATATATTATACAAAACCAGTAAAACTTAGGAGATGTGTAATTTATCTCATTCTTAATATGAAATTGATATTAATATTTAAAAGGGAGAGAGTAGGTGTGTCCTTATTATCTCTCTCCACCCAGTAGATATTGCATTATGTTTTTGGTCAAACCATATTAATTTAGTTACAAAAAGTCAATGCAATTTTTCTATAGTTAAGCATTGGAAATTAAAATTTATTATTTTTTAAAAATAATTTAATTTATTTATGTTCAATTTGATTGGATATAAAATTGCACATATTATTGCTCCATGCTTTGAAAACTATGTGATGCATTTAAAACATTTATATTCAGTTTTCAGTTTGTTCAGTTGGTGTGTGATGCATTTAAAACATTTGTATTGAGTTGCAATTAGATTGAGTTGTCAGTTTGTTCAGTTGGTGTGTGATGCATTAAAAACATTTATATTGAGTTGCATTTATATTGAGTTGTCAGTTTGTTCTGGTGGTGTGTGATGCATTTAAAACATTTATATTGAGTTGTGAGTTTCTTCAGTTGGTTTGTAAAGTGGTGGTCCTGGTACTTGGGTTGAATGCATCGTGGAGGCTAAATACATCTACGAATGGTGTGTGATGCATTTAAAACATTTATATTAAGTTGTGATTGTGAGTTTCTTTAGTTGGTTTGTAAAGTGGTGGTCTTGGTACTTGGGTTGAATGCATCGTGGCACCTAAATACATCTACAAATCAATTGGACTCGACAAACAATACATCTAAGTGGAATTTAGGTGCAAATCTTACAGACTTATGATTTGGTTGAATGCCTCGTGGCAGCTAAATACATCTATGAATCAACTGGACTCCCCAAACAATACATCCAAGTGGAATCTATGTACAAACCTTACAAACTTACGATTTTTTTAACCGTATTAATTTATCACAAGTGGAACTTGCGGCTAAATACATCTAGGAATCAACTAGACTGGACAAACAATACATCTAAGTGGAATCTATGCACAAACCTTACAGACTTACGATTTTTTTAACTGTATTAATTTATCACAAATGGAACTTGGCTATGCACACATTTATAGTTTATAGTGAATTCTCTAGGTGAATTCACTAGTCACTTCAGTCACCTAGCCACTACTGTTTTGTATGGGATATGCACCTTCCAGATGTTTGAACATATAGTTTTTCAAAATAGTTTAGACATATAGTTTTTTATAGTAATTGTATGTGGTTTGAATTTTTTTAAGATATTTAAATTAGACAAAAAAAAATTATTCAAGTAAATCTTTATAAAATATATTTAAAAAAACAAACTCTACAACATTTAAATTACAACGATAAAAAGTTGGTTTGGGTTGCATTTACACTAAGAGTCCTCTTACATTCCCAACTTTGAAATTCATATACATTTTTGGCTCATTTATCGAATCTTTCCATGTTTCATTATTCTTTTATTAGTATCTTAGCATAGTGGGTTACTTTGCCTTTTTTAGTTGAGCTAAGAAGTAATATTTGTTATTTCAATATTTCTTAAGAAAAAAAAGATGTCTTTTATTTTTCCATATTATAGATATTAAATATATTTAAATTAAAGAAGTAATATTTTTTTAAAAGATGATGATATATATTTAATATTTGTTATTTTAGTTAATATTACTTATTATACAATAAAGTATTGATTGATTTTTTATTATATTTTTTAATATATAATTTTTTTTTATCTTATAAATAAGCAATCAATACTACATGCCAAAAACCACAAATCATTTCAAAAATCAAAATATTTTATAAATATTTAACTTAATAGTAACTATATAACAAAATTCTTAACCATAAATATTTATCCCATTTTACCATAGATACTATTAATTTGTAAATAGACCCAATACCATAAGCTAGTAAATTTTATTTCTTAACTTGTCATTCATAAGACCTCTATTCAAACCCTATGAGTCACCAATGTGATAGTATGAGCCTCACTAACCATATTATTGTCAAAGTTATAGGCCCCATGATATATTTGGGAGATAGTTTACTAATATTGTGTTTAATAAATGCTTAAAACCAACAATAATTAATTTATTATTCTCAATTTATTGATAATAAAAAAATCATATAAAATAGTATTGGTTCTCAACAACAAAAATTCTGAATTGGTGGCTAGTTGAAGTGCTTGTATTGTTTAGCTTTCATCAAATTTGTAATATGCATATCTAATTAAATGATGAAATGTTTATTTCTTCATTGTTCTAGTCTAGTTTAACTATATTAATCTAAGGAAAATGTAAATAACTTTAGAGATTATTCAATCAATATTATGACATCATTCATAGATATATGTTAATATAAAGTGCAAGCAACTTTCAATGGGATGTTTAGGGTTGAACATTTTACAACTATATTTAGAAAGCATCATAACTAATTTTTTTAATATATAGTATAGTGATGAGATAGTTTTACTATCTTTTATTAAGCCGTAGACAAAAGCTACTACTTAGCACTTGTTCCATTAAGAAATTTGTAAATTTTAAATGTTTAATATGGAGTTAACATGTAACATGTTTAGAGAATGATTTTGGCAAAATCACATAAAAAATCATTTGTCGACGCGTTTCGAACCAACCAGTGTGGTTCATCGTCAGGACAAGAAATCATTCTCTAAACAAAATTATGGACCACAGAGGTCTAAATTCCTTAACATGTAACATTTTAAAATGTATTGAGAGAAGAGAGCAAATTGTATATATTATACAAAACAAATAAAAAAAGAAAAATTATAATTAAAACATTTTATTAGTGTATCGTTTAAAACCAACATAAATCTATTTTAATTCTAAATCTACCCAAAATTGAATCTTTCAAAGTACAAATCTTTCCTCAAACTTTACACTAAAAAAGATACATTTTAAAATTTAATACCTTTTAAAGCTCGATAAAATGCAAAATTAAAATAAAATTATAATAATAAATTTTATTTCCAAACAATAAATTGTTTGTAGAATTGAGGCTTCTGTGATCCATCATTGTTGTAACAAGAGCTTCGGCGTAAATCACATGAGAAAGACCTTTGTGACGCGTTTCGAACCAACTAGTGTAGTTCATCGTCAGGACAAGTTGAATAAATTGTTTATCAAATTCCAAAAACAGTAATCTTAGATCCGGTTTTTTTTTTTTAAATCTTCGAAAATGGAATACGATTACGTCATTCGTTCACTGATTTTCAAATGCACATCACATTTTTCTCTTTAATTTACTTAAATTTGAAAATGTAGAGGCTCAAAATTGGAATACTAATATTTAACTGACCGGTAAAATGTCTATTTCCAATATTTATAAAGAAATATTGATAATATATATATTTTATGGGATAATTCATGAGAATCTGGAATAATATTTTTTTAATATTTTGGCGGCTGATTGAACGTTAGCGTATAGTACGAGGAGCGACTTCATACGGATAGAACGAGAGATATTTTGAGAGAGATCAAAGATATTTTGACACAAAGGAGATACTGTAAGACAAATTAATATTTATTAAATAATAATAGGTGAAAGGTCTATTTCCAAGAAACAATGATAATCTAAGGTCTATTTCCAATAATTATAAAGAAACAATGATAATATATTTTTATTTTTATGGGATAATTCAGGGGGAATCTGAACAATATTTTCGCAATACATTGGCGGCTGATTGAACTTAGTGTACCGTACGAGTCGCAAGTGGCGAATTCATAATGAGTCGGCTCACCGGGAAGCGAGGATGGAATCAATTTCACGTCACAGCAATGGCCCGACGACGGCGACAGGTTGTTGGATGATCGTGACGACTACTATTATTATTAGCAACTAGCAAAGTGATGTCCTTGTCCTTAAAGTCTCGACTATGCTGGGCATTCAATAAATCCCATTTTATCTGGACTTAAATGAATGGCAGCTGTGTATGTCCATCGTTAGATTTTGTTCAGGTCGAAATCGAACGGTGGGCATATACAGCCGCCGTTCATTTAAGGCCAGATCGCATGGGAAATATAGCTCGTCTGCGCATCATCTTCTCATTCCCAATCCTCAACTTACATGAATAGAACTTGTTTGAGAACTTCTTTCTTCTTTAATAATAATAAGTATCACTTCTTAATAATAATAATCCTTTTTTTCTAATAATCTTTTTTTCTAAAATGTTTTTAAAATTTATTAAAGGTTAACATGTAAAATATAAAATATTTGGGTATAATTTTGTAAAAATATTTAAATTTCTAATCATTTTTATTTTATATAGTTTTTATGAGATTTTGATGATTGTTAAGGTAAGATAAAATTTTGGCTAATTAATTTTAGCAAAAAGGAAATTGATGAATTTTTTTTTTTAGGAAAAACATGGAAAATTAGTCCATTACCTAAATTTGGTCCTTAAATGTTTCCATCAACTGAGAATGACAATAACATAGAGTAGACGCTTAACAAACTATTTTTTTGAGTGATTGTAAATTGGCTTATTTCCCTCAAATACACAAGCATAATTCAATAAATCTACACTAGATGTGGAAAAACATACTTGAGAGAAAGTACATCATTATGGACAATGGTGGGCTCCTGATGGCAAAAAGTAGTAAAAAGGAAAAATATAGATATTAAAAAGATGGCATTTATTGTGCCCATTATCACTTACAAGGTCTATATGTTTTATTCATTGTTGCAGCTTAGGTAACTCACATATATTGGTAAAAAGATTAAAAAGAATCGTACTTATTTCCTTGGCCATGTGGATGGATATCTAAAATGCATTTAAATTTCTTATTTAGATTTTTTTTGCCATTTATAGGACTAAAGTGAGTTCTTGTGTGTATGCTTTCCACTTTGTATTTTGTCTGACTAATGTAGAGCAGAAAGGCAGAAAGTCTCCTCCATCTCCCTCATTAAAAAATGAAACAACACATAGAATTAATTAGGGAAAAAAGTAAAGCACCCTTACATGTGCATATGCTTTTTTCTGCAAGGTTACAATTCACATAATTTAATTAGAGGACAAGTAAGGATCTCACATTGTCCACCCATCTCAATTTTATGCATGCATGTGATTGGCACAACAAATACACACACTTTCAGTTTATAAGCACATCCTTTGGATAGTATACTCTTCTCCTTGTGCTCATACGTAATCTAGAGGAATCAGAAAAACAAGAGTGCTCTAAAAGCATATTTTTCAAAGCACACCTTAATCCAACTAATTGGGCCATCATCCTAATTCAAATCTTATTAAAAAACTTAAGCAATCAACTAAATTCCTCTATAATAAGGTCACAACTTTTTTTAGTTCAAGTTAGCATCTCAAGGGTTGGTATCTAAATAACTCCCTTGATCACTCTTCATTTGAGACTTAGAAATTTTACTTCTAGGGGACTTCCAAATACTTCATCATCTAGTGTTAAAATACCTAGAGGCAGGGAGAAACCCATGAATGTGGTAAGGATTAGACTAAAGATTTTGTAGACCTCCTTGAGTCTAGCAACTCTTGGTATATTTTCTAGATCTATGGCTGACACCCAAAAGCTAAGATTCCCCTACCCACACTAGATGAAGATAACCTAGTGACTGATTCATAAGAAAACCTCCCAAGTAGAAACCATGGAATGTGATTACAACTAAATCACACATTATGTGGCTATTGGAAAATGTTTCTAGTCTCTTAGAAACATGTCCCTAGAACCTTGAGGGGTAACTAATTCATTCTCACCTTCACTAGTTTTCTTCTAATGGATTCAATGTCTACTCGATCTCCCACCAACGTCGGAAGGCATCTTTGGTAACACAACTTAGCGAACTTGACCTACCCCCTTGTGTTCACCACTAAACACCACATTACTCTAATCATCTATTTTAGCAACAAGATTGTCAGGAACCACCTTCCCTTGTACTACTCCTTGAAATCAAGCTAGCATTCATCATAGACAAACAATGGCTAGTCAAATGCCAACACCACTTTTTCCCTATATGGCCTCACCCAATATTCTATATTTAATGAAGTTAACTAATAACCCCATTTCCCATCACCTTGGTTGGCCAACCATTCCAATCAATCATTCCTTGAAACAACTTTTTAATCTTTTTGTGCCTCAACATACATATATATATATATATATACCTTGCTTAATATAATGTATGTTTGTTTTGTAGTTCATCACGATTCAAATGAGATTATTTAATTAACTAGGTTGTTAATCATGAGTCAAATGAGATTATTTAATTGACTAGGTTATACTTATGGATATACTTGGTTTTTGGTACAAAATGGTATTCTAATGTGGTAGGAAATCATAAGGGACATATAGCCCATAGTCATGAGATAAATCAAGGATTTTGTATACATTTGGAGCTTATACAGCATATAAGTCATCAATAGTTCACTTAAGTACACTTCAAACAGTTAGGAGACTAGATATGATGAAAAGAGTGCTCCCTGAACCACTTCCTCGAGATCTTGGAATTCACGGGGATACGCAACCCTCCAATCAAGATTCAAGGGGAAGGTCCATGAATATTATGTATAAAAGTATAACTCAAGGCTTAGCTTTAGTTGGTTAGTTTTTGCAACAATTTAGTCTTCTGAAATATCTCAAGCTAACACACTAGTCATTTACCAGTTGAACAATTGTATTATATTTGGATGTTCTCTTAATGAATAAGTTCTTTAGCTAGTTGGTTCTTGCTAGTTTTTTGGGGTTACCTAAGAACCTTGGGTAGGGTCTGCCCAAGAGTTCTCTGAGGAACCCTTTGTATTTCCATTTCCTTTTCTTTCATTTCTTTTCTATCATTCTTAAGTATTTTGCTTACATAAAAATTACTCACAATTAGTGTTACCTATTTCATGTATAAGTAGTTTTATGGCATAGTTACTCCTTTTATAGTATTAATATCTTGTGCACAACTTGGTTTAATTTATCTCAATATTTGGCTTGAACAAGGAGGCATCCAGTCCCTTCTTGTAGCTCATTTTAGCTTTTGTGAGCTTTTCTTGTAGTGTTGTAGGTTTCATGTAGAACTATAATAATTCCTATAGAAAAACACATCATTGCCTTTTTCATTATATTTTTCACTCAATAATGAGTGTTTCCTTCATGTTATAATGATGATATCATGTTATGGTGTTCATAAGGGGAATAGGAGCTATATAGAACTATGATCTTCCAACAAGTTAGTCTAGATTTCAATTCTTCCATTTACTCTATTTTTTTTAGCTTAGCATTTTGTTTCCAACAATTAGTTTAGATAGTATTAGCCCATTTTCACTTTTTCCAATAATTTTCTTTCATAGGACCATTTAATTTGCAATATTTAATGTGTAATTTAGTTCTTAGAAGTTTGTTTCGATTCTTAGCATTTGACAATTCAATTGACTTTCAATATTCATGATTTTTAGTCATATGCTTTCATTAATGGCATGGTTTTCCCTTTATTAGAATATATAGAGTATGACCTAGAATTGCACTAGTGCCAACCATTAGATAGGCTCTCAAAAGAATTAAGTAGATTCATAAAGGAAGTAGGAAAGTGTGTCTTGCACATATAGTACACAACATCTTGGAATTTTATATGACTTTGGGATGATAATTAAAACATATAGCTAAAGGAGGACAACATTCTTGTTTCAAATTGGAGGCCCACCACTTTTTGGTGCCATTACTAGAGGTGTTAATATTTCACATATTATTACGTTCATTTTCATTGAAAATACAAAAAAACGTGGAAATAGATAGCTTTCATTATTATTTTCATGCAAAAAGAAAAAAGATAGTTTGCATTCCTATAGCTTTCTTTGACAACACGCATGCCTCAATTTAGGGATAGGTCAATAAAAATTTTACCCAAAACCCCCCACATTTGAACTAAAATATGACAATCAAAAGTATCTAGTTGATTGCAAGTCATCCACCATAGGGGGAGTATAAGGATTTGAAGACTCTTTGGAGAGACAAGAAAAATACTTTGAGAATCTCTTAGAGGAGGAAGAAGCTCCATATCACTATAAAATGGATGATGATGGAGATAAACTAGAGATATTTGAGTTCCCTATTTATGAAACCAATGGAGAAGAGAAAATCAAGAACAATAACTAATATATACTTACTCACTTATATGGCCTAACTATAGAAGGGGCCTAACACTTTCTTGTTTGAGGTTGTTGTTGTATGTAGGATATGAATAAATGTTAGATTAGTAGAAGCTCAAACTCTTTCCTTCCACATTGAAGGATTCAACTTTAAGATGATTCATGATTTTAGAAGGCAACAACACATGTAGTTGGGACAAAACAAAGCAAGTTTAAAACAACAAGTACAAAGGTTATTGTAGAGAAAGGGATACAAGAGAATGAAATATTCCAAATCACCCAATGGAAGAATGAATCCATAGAAGAATATGAAGAAGTGTTTCAAATTAGCTACAAGAGAGCACACTATTTCACTTTGGATGAGGATTTTCTCAAACTTGTCCTATTGAGGGGGGCAAGGGAAGAGCTCATGGACTCACTTAATCTCTTGTCAAATGAGGATATATACTAGTTGGATTATCAAGACATAAAACAAATATTCAAAATTCACTCTAGGGTAAGTAAAATAAATGGTATAAATGGTAATACAATGATAATTCTTCTTCCACACTTAAAAAAAATGAAATAGGAGGAATGATAGAGGACGTGAAAACCAAAAATTTACACTCATTAGTTATGCAGATGGATACTTTGCAAATAAAGAGGAAGCAAGAAGAATAAAAGGGGCACCAGACATATTTCATTCTAAATGCACCAAAATACATGATTAAATTAAGTTCCCACTTAATAGTATAGAGGTATTGTTATGAAACCAACTCACAAAAAGATAGAAAAGATAGATCAACGCCTTAGAAATAAGCCTCTTTTAGGGGGAAACCTCCTTTACATTACACAAATGAACAATTCTTCGATGATACAAATGACAAGACCTCCTTTCTATATATAAGATTCTAAGGGGTCATAATATAATCAGAGCCGACATAACAA
>APFE031315799.1:70837-93052 GCA_000404065.3 Pinus taeda | reverse complement strand
GAGATGCCCTTGCTCGTTGTATCTCTTTATGTGCTTTTCCAATGAGCGTTATTTGCTCATGGATGGCCTCAATATACTCCCACTGATCTGTAATAGATTGGCCAATGTGGCCCCATATGACCCTCTTGAGCTCAAATGTGACTTTGTCTAATGTGAGCTCTTTTTCTAGATCAGCTATTCTTTTCTTGAGGGCCTTTACCTCCCTCTCTTTCTCAGCCACATTCTGTTTGGACTTGTCATATTTTTCATTTACTTTTGCCAGAGTGTCCTTGGCTTGATTCAGCTCAGACATCTGGGACTCCAAGACCTAAATTTCGTTCCTCAGCTTTTGCATATCTAGGCTTTCAGCCTGCTCCGTTGTTGGTGCTGAGGTGGATGGTTCTGCCTGCTGTACCTGTTGGCTGGGAGGAGCAGTGGCTTGAGGGATTTCCTCAAGATTTATTGTTTCTGGAGGTGGCTATGAGGTTTGCCCTGCCTCCTTTTGTTGTAATGCTGCTTCTAATGTGGCCTCTGATTCCTCCAGCTTTTCCTGAGTTTGGAGGAGCTCTTTGTATAGTGTCATTAGTAGAGCAGCTGCATCCTTTTCCTGCCTTTGCTGGGCAACCTCTTCTGTTTGTGGGTGAAGAGTTGCAGGGATTTTTAACATCTTTTTTAATGCTGCCATATCATCTCTTAGCTTCAGGATTTCTTGGAAAGCTTTAACATCTTTTGGATCATGCCCAAGCTCTATTATAATTTCTTCCAGAGCTTTGATCCTATTGTCCTTAGCTTGAGAGGAAGCCCTTTCCAACTCAAGCTGTGCAACAGTGTTATTCAGGCTATTCTGCAACCTGTAATTTACTAGGGTCTTGTCTGCCAATGTGGCATAGACCATCTCACCCGTCTGTTTATGGAGCTCTATTTGATCCATTGGGTGGATGTCTTTTGATAGGACCTCCAGGTTAGTCCTAATGTAATCTGCAGCTGATTGTGGTTGCTGCACTGTTGGTGTAAAGTGGCTCATGATCATCTTTCCTTCCTGTGTATCATAAGCAGACATGAGCCTTTGCTGGTTTGTAGGGGCCATTTTTAATAGGTGATTGTAAAGTTGCAGCTTTAGTGGTTCATTTCTGCTCTTGATATCTTTAAACTGCTGCTTAATGCTTCTCTCACCTTGCCTCCTTTGTCCTGAGGAGCTCACTTCTCCTACTGCTGCCCTGTCTTGCTCCTGTTGGAAGGAGCTGGCTGAGGCCTCCATGCTGGGCATTTCTTCATCAGAGAAGGGATTTAGTCCTTGCCTCTTCTCTGGTGATGCCGTAAGGGGGGTTTCCCTTTCTCTTTTTCTGTTTACGTCCTCCCTTTGAGGGGTTTGGAGGACGGAGGAGTCAACCCTTGAATCCTGCCTTGGAGGTGCCATCGGTGTAGTCTGCTGCTGGGTGGCCATTGGGGCCTCTGCTGATTGTTCCCCCTGCACCTATTGGTCCTTTTGCTGCTGCTCCTGTTGGGGTGGCTACACTTGACCCTGTTGCACCTGTGGCTCTTCCATATCCTTCTCCCTACCTTTGCTCGAGCTTGGCCTGTAGTTTGTACGGTTTCTTGCTGTGTTGGAGATGATGAGGCAGCTAATCCTGTTTGAGGTTTTGGCAGAGTAAATACCTGTGAAGGAGATTCCAAGTCAGCCATTTTCAATAGATGCCTTCTAGCTCTTTCATTCAATTCTTCTTGAGTGACTGGTTCCTCCAGTGTGTTCCTTCTCCATTTTGGTTGGTTGGCATGTCTTTCAATGTAGGGCATGCTCACATGTTCATAGCTAGAGAGCTTGTATTTCAGCCTTCTTAAGGATATGGTCATATTAGGGTCATAAGGCTTCCAAAGGAAGCTGTGTTTTAGGCCAAGGCATTCTAGTTTCCTGTCAGCTTCTTTCCAGCCTTCCCTTTTGTTCAAGACAAGGTGGCCCAATTGATTTTTTACCTTTAGTTGTGCCTTCTTGCCCTTGACTGCAAAGTGTACCATATCAGCATTGCCGAATTGCCTGAAATATTCTAGGGAAAATAGTCTCATAGGCACATACTTGGGCAATCTGTATGGGCGTAACTCACACCCATATATTCTGATTACAGTATAGTGTTGGTAAAAGTACCAATCCCCTATCCTGTATACCTTAGATAGCTGCAGAATCCTTTGCATCTCATCAATCAGTCTTGGAGGAGGTGAGCTTAAGAATAAAGACATGGCTGGATGGATGAAGAGGTCTATGAACTCATAGTATGTATATGGAGAGTAGGTGCTGAGGTGAAACACCGAGGTCCAGTACACCACTGACCTTGGATTGCCTGCTGCATCTATTCTCTTAATCTCAAAGGAGAACTTCTCATGTTGGTAATACAGGATGAGGTGGTAAATTTAGGAGGTGTATCTGAACACCTTCTCTCTGGACAAGTTCAAGAACTGCTCATGCATCTTATCTGAAATGTATGTAGCATAGTCATAATAGATTGGAGTCTTGCCAGAGGAAAACATTGTCATCATTACTAGTACAGTTTCCTCAATAAATTCCAGTGACTTGTACCCCAAAACTGAACTAATCATGTATGCAAGGTCTACACCCAGTTGATTGAGGTAGCCATCAAAAATGGGAGGGTGCAGCACTGTGTCAGAGTTTGTAATGAACAATTGATTTAGCTTCAGGATCTGTGCATCTGTTAATATCTTGGCTCCCTGGTTGATCAAGTCCATTAGGGACAAGGGGACCATTTCTTCTGGGTCTTGAACTGCAGCATCTCTCTGATGGCCTCAGGGGTCATGTAGAATACCACTGCACCTGTAGGGTCAAGCACAGCCCTTTGCATGGGGTCATAGCACACAGCACATAGATGAATCAGGTCAGAGAACTGGTTGACCTGAGGGAGCTTGAATATTGGGAGGAAGGAATCCCAAATGCCTAGTATGTCTGTCCCATCCTTATGTCTGGCCTTAAGCTCATTAAGTAGATGCAGGTGGAACTTGCATTTCGATGAGGAGTCCTCTGAGATTTGGTAGTCTAGGTCTGCCAAGTCTTGCCACTCCAGCTCTCTCTGGGGGGCATTTAAGGGAGCAACATTGAGGGCAACTGGTGCAACTGGAGTCTCCATGTTTGTTTGGATTTTGATGGGTAAATAAACTTCTATTCCTTAGGCCGGAAGAGCACTGCCTGAGTGAAGAGGAAAGTTGAAAATGCAAGCTAATAGGGTAAGTCCACAGCAATTGGAGTACTGTTTTGGTTCCTTGAGAAGGCAAGTTATAGTGTGTAACAGACCTTTCTCGTTAATTGAGTGCAGGTTATGGTTTCTAGTTCACGACTGCGCGAACGAAGAATGTGGGTTTTTCATTGAATTTGCAGTCTAAATGGCTTGGCTAGTGAAATTCGACCGTCGGTTTTTCAAGAGGGAGTTGGGTGTAAGTAGTTTTCTGGTGAATTTTTAAGCGTTTTCTGTGCTTAAGGTGTTTTTAGCATTTATAGAGAAAAACCATGTTTCAAAGAGGTTTTCACGGACAAGTACCTGGTAGATGGATTGCCTGGGTCAGAACAGTAGGTGGGTACGCCGGCTGAATCTCTCCGGTTGGTTTTGAGTAGGTTGGTGAAGCTTTCGTCATTAAACGCATGCAGAGAGCGCAGAAGTGTTTTTGCAAAAAAGTGCAAAAAACGCGTAATTTTTGACAAAATATGGCTTTTTCGAGTTATTGGCGCCTTTTTAAATGACGTCAGCATGACGTCAGCAGGTGGGTCCAGGTTGGATGACGTCAGCATGACATCATCAGGTGACGTGGCGGCCTAAGACCGGTCCACGGGGGCGGTGAGGTGGCGGACAGGTGCACCAGTGGTGGGCGAGGCGCGCGGTCGTGGCGCTGACACAGGCGGTATGAGGGCGCTGACATAGGCGGACAGGTGGTGCGATATCGGGCTACCTCTCATACGGCGAGGAATCTGTCAGAGGGGGCTCCGATGGATTTTGGGGGCGACGTGTGGACCCCGCATGACATCAGCGTCTCACAGATATCGGACGATATCTGTCGGACGTTGGGGCCGCTTCGAAATTCACGACGACCGTTGATTTGAAGGACCTCGATCGGACGGTTATCGGGTCGCTAAGTCGCACGGAGGATACGGTCATCGGGCGGGATTTAAATAATAGTTTTCTACGGAAGTTGTGCCCGGTGGGACCCTTCGGAACATTAACGAATTCAATGGTTTTGTAATGAAATTCTTCGTTAAAACATATAAACCGTAAACTTTGGGAAAAAGGCGGAAATTATAGTTTATGAAAGATTTATTCGCGAAATCGCTCGGGGTATCAAAACTTAGGAAAAAGAGGGTTTTTCTATGAATTTTTCATGTAAACAGCGGAAATGGGTCCCAACCTTAGGATAAGGCGGGGAAAGTGGGTTTTTTAGGCATTTTTCGCTTTTGAGCAGGTATATGGGTAAAAAAGGGTTTTTCCAAGGTTTTTAGGGCAAAATGAAGGATTGAATGGGCCAAAGAGTGCTGGGGAGATAGGAGGTTAGGCTTGGGTTCTTGAGCTAACCAGGCGTTAATTCAATTCCCTACTAGTGAACCATATGGCTATAATGCCAAGGAGGGGGTATTTATGCATTGCTTAGGATTTATACATCATGGTGTTATACTAGTAGGGAAAGGGTGACATAGGGAGTTAAATAATACAAGTTAGAGGTCAATATGGAGGGGGAAGGTGAATGAAGAGTGGCATTGCTAAGTTTTCTTGAAAATAACTTAGTTTGAAGAGTAGATCAAAATGAAAGGAACTTTACACAAGAAATGTGGCTTCTAAAGGCCATAGGAACCTACATAAAACCTTGAATCTCTCTTATAAACACATCTTGTGAAGGGAGGTTAGTAATGAGTGGTGAATCAGGAAAAAGGGAAGTTAGACATGCTTCATTATGATGTTTTCTTGTATTGAAAATGGCAAAGTTTCAGCTTGGAAGTAAAAACACTTCTGCACCCCATTTACCTACCCAACTATTTTGCCTAGCATTTTTTTTCTTCCTGGGGGTGCACTTGGATTGCAAACCTTATGTGCTTTTCTTTTCCATTGGCTTTTTCCTTTGATTCCTATCTGCACTACCTTAATTTCTTCAAGGCCCCAGTAAGCAGCTGGGAATCTTAGTTTCTCTGCCTAACTATGATCTGCCAAGATTAAACAGTTTGGACAGATTTTTTCTCTATTCACACAAAATTGAAACATGATCCGATTAGACTGTTGGACCATCCATCAACACTTTAATAGGCATGAAGGCATGTACACACCTTGCTTTTCCTTGGAAATATGGGATCTTTGAGTCAGCAAAGTAGAGCATATTTGGCATTTGAATTTGCCAATCATGAAATATGAAAGCTATTGGTATAGGTATCCAACAGGCATAAGCCTTTTGAAGGCATTAGAGCTAACCTTTGAAATGGAGTGATCGCAGTCCTACGATTAAACATGGACCATCAAATCAAGATTTAGATCGACAATCTAGATCTAATCGCTAATAGCGTTATTGGAAATTTCAAGTGGAGTGGTCAGTCAATGCATATGTAATACACCGATAGTGATAAAGCAATCAACAATTGGGGCAATCAGAGTTCGGCTTATCGGCGGGGTGGAGTGACGTAAGGGTGGAACCGATATATTTATATATGTAGTTGAACAACCTTTGAGATCTGGCCTACGTTTTTGCGGACGGATTTCTTTGTAATTCTTTGTAATTGAGGAGATCGGAGTCAGAGGAATGATGAGTTATAAATATTTGTGTTAAAGACCCGTGGTAGGGCTAATTGCGACCAGTGATAAGGTACAACCTCAGGTTCTGTGTGGAGGTCATAGAAAATTCGGAAAACGATGTTTTTGTAGGGATCTCCTTTGTAGTTGAGTTATAAGGGGATTTAGCATCGATATATGATTTTGTGTGGTTTTATATATATTAACCAATGGTTTAAAGGGGAAGGTTACGTATATGTGGCTGTTGGTTGATGAGAGGCTTAACTAAGGTTTAGGAGGGTTTCTTAAGTCCTGATAGAAGGATTTTGAAGGAAGATTTTAGTAAAGTCTTATACAAAGACTTGAGGCCTAGTTAAAAGGCTTGATAGAGAGGTTTGGTAGGAAATATTATAGAGGGCTTTAATCATTCATGCTTTGAAGTTTTGACTCCATGGGAGAGTTAAACACCTAGGACAATTTTATTTATGCATACTGTGGGTAAATGTGGGGTAACCCTACATCAAAATGCATAACATTGGAGGCCCAAGAGACAAGACTGCACAGTTGAGGGTCACAATGAGGTAGTATTTCCCACTATAACTAGACAATACACACTTTATGAGAGAGAGGGAAAAAGGATTGTACAGTTGCAAAATTCAAGAAGGTAGAGAGACATATTATTTCTTGAAATTATGTAATGCAGAGAGGGAGACCAGATGACAGACAAGATTTCACAGTTCTAGAGTTTAGGAGGTAGTTCTTAAGAATTATGATTGCACAATGTGCAATATTTTGAAGTAAATGTACATTGTGTAGTATTAAGAGGAAGGCATGTGTGCTTAAGGCTTGCAACTGCAAAATTCTCAGTTCAGAGGGGCAGATTGAATCTAGGTTGGTTGGTCATGCTACTTTCCATAATTTGACTAAGTGTGGGACCATTGAGGAAGAGATGAAACCAAGGTTTGCCTTGAACATGATCACACACTCAGCACATTCAAGGACACAACATTAAACACTCAACACTATCCCCCTAATGTAACAACAAAATAATACTCTCTTCCAAGTGCGACACTTAGGATACACTTTGTGACAACACTAGTATGACAGTGCATAAAACTTCGTGAATGAGTCTAATACATGTCAATATGATAGATAAGACCCATTTGGTAACAAAGTTTCATCTTGAAATGAACCATAAATCACTTTTACAACATGCAACATGTCCCACGCCAAAAGACGACAATTACAAAAGTAAGAGAAAAGTGAAAATGACACTTGAAAAGGCTTAAAGAAACTAAACATGACACATGCCAGAGAAAATATAACATGAAAATGAAAGTTATTAAAGTGAAAAAAATAAAAACTAATAGTTGTGATCATGAAAGCGACACTTGATAAAATAAAGGTGTGCCATAGTGGCAGTTGAGAAAAACCATTGAAATAGAAATACAATCAAAATCAACATGAGGGAGATTGTTAATGGAGAGTGTGTATTGACTATATACATGCGTTGTGTAGTAAACTATTCTTATGTATTTCACAGTCACTGTCACTAGTGATTGTGTAAGCCATAACATTAAGATTTGCTAAGTGCCTATGTAAGCTTGCATTGAAGAAGTGCACTTCTGAGTTATTTAAGAACTGAGCATGCATAAGAAAGTGACTTTGACACTTAGAATCTAAGGGAACATCAATCAACCATGACGAAAATATGAATGATCAAGGAACAACAGATCCTAGGATCACAAGTAGGCTGCAAAATTCAAGCGTAAGCAAAATTTTATAGGATGTTTATCACGTCCACAACACTTGGTGGCACACTGGTAGAACTCTAGTTTCTCTATTTAGGTCTTCCCCTTAAGTTTAAAGTCTAAATTTTTAGGAAATATTGATTCAACATGTGGATTAACTAAATTTTCCACTTATACCGGTTAAATATATAGTCTCTTCTTTTCCTTTCTCAACCTCAAACACATCAACATAAGACTTGTCACACCTAAACTGTTTCAATAGAGGACAACGATGGTAAGTATACAAATATTTTAACCACATTCCCTCATGTTTCTCCCCTGATAGTGAGCCTGAATGGTACCCCAGAGGGTTCATCTCAAGAAACCACAAGCATTTCTTTGCTTCCAGCAATATTGAATAGTACGCCGACAAAGTTTCTTGCTTCACCTCCTTGTGTAGCAAGCCTTTCTCTTCTTCACCTATTTATTTATTTACTAATAGAATGTCGAAAGGGTCTTATTTATTTGGACGCTGGAAGAGGGATCTTGACTTATTGAGAGAAGAAGAGGTTGGTTCCTTGTTTAAGGGATTTGGAAGATAACCAAAGTTACTATGCTCATTTCAAGTTTTTCTCCTTTCCCTTCTCTACTCGATTGAGTCGACAGGTAAAAACACCACTTAATAGAAGGTTGAGTTAGAATGGATGATCCTAATTAAGATATGGGCTCTGTAGTTCGACCAAAGGATTCTCGTATGGAATGAATCATATTTCCTATTTAGACATCATTGAATTTAAAGATGTGTAAGCCCTAGATAGAGAAGAGGATGATAGATAAGCCAAGTAGTTTTTGTAATCAAAATTTCCCTTTTCAAGTTTCACCACATTGTATTTTGAGCCAAACATGACCATATTTCATGCAAAGAAAAAAATGAAAGAAAAAAGACAAAATGAATAAAGAAGACAAAAAAGAAATAAAATGGAGGATGAACATAAAGCACCATGTAGATAGAAGTAAGAAAACAAAATAAATACAAACATTATATGGAGAGAAAACACAGGATGAGTGCAAAACCATAAACTAAAATACAACTAGACCTACTCCTAACCTATCCAACTAGAAGGTTGGGGTCAAGTGTAATGATATTTGCAATGTAAACATCATGGATTATCATAACCTTCAAACATAAATATACCAACAATTAAAACTCATATCTAATGATGTGAAAATGACAAGATAAGAACATGAATAAATTGCATAAAATTTTGAAGGTCTTGTCAACATGCAAAAAGATGTGTCATAACGACTAACCTTAACCATCCTGCAATCTTACCTTTTCAATTAGCACAACAACCAAACAAACATCAAGAAATTCTTGTCCATGTACTTACATCTATGTTGTCCTCCTTAGAAAACATCCAAAAAGATCAAAACTTATTATTAGCATAATGGATTGCTAAGTAAGAGGCTTCCCACCAATCATAAATTCGTTCGTTAAATTAAAAAAAAAAAACTTTTTGAAAACCATGAAATTCTAGTAAAGATGAAATTTCAATCAATGTATTCAAATTATAAGGATAATCAACAAGATCAAAAGATGTAGGAAAACTATCATCCAATGTGCCAATGGGAAAGTGATTCATTGATTAGGACCAATGTTAATACTAGGTTGATGAATTTTCATATAAGATTCTTGATTCTCCATTGGTTTCCTTTATGTTTATGGTGTTGGACCCACCAACATTAAAGGTGATATCCCTGGTAAGAAGTCCCAACTAGACCTCAGATAGTTTGGAGTAGGAGTCCCAGCAGTTGGTGGTAATGTAGTGCCTTTACTGCGATATCGCACAAAGATTAGTATGATGAATTTGGTCAGAAGCAAGTGTTTGACCTTGTAGTGAGTCAAGTGAGATGCATGGGGGTTTTAAAACAAGGAAGGGAAAATGATGTGTGTCCCTTAGAAGCCTGTAATAGTACGCAGCCCGAAAGGAAAACATGAGTGGAATGGCATCGCAAGATGAAATGTGCAATAGCTCACAAAACAAAGTGATTGGTTAATACAACAACATTGTTAAAATTGCATACAAAGTATTTCATATGAAAATTTGCAAGTTAAAAAACATACATTGCTAAAGAAACCATAATAGTCCAACCACAATAAAAACATAAGCATGAAAATGTGTTGCCTCAATTATTATTATTTTAAGTGAAAGTTCCATCCATCCATACACCATTGACAACCACTGGCTCCAATAGTGGAACATTATAGTGAAGAACACCTACTCCTCCAAAGAAGTATACTCACTCTGCACTGTGGAGGAGCCAAGGCTTGTCACAATATTCCCAAGCCTTCTCTAAGCCTAAGCCTAGCCAAAATCTTGGCTCCCAAAATCCTTTTCTATGATTTATGAGGTTCTATTTATAACAAATGGTGGGGCGACCCTTTGAAATTCCCCTTTTTGACTCTTTGACTACCTTAATGAATCTTCAAGCTCCTTTACAAATAACTCATTACATTATATAGTGACTGTTCACATTCCACTAATGATACATGGAATTTCACTGACCACAAATTTACAAATAATATACATTTTCCACATCTATCCATGTGAGGCAAAATAGGCTAGAGACATCATAATAAGACAAAACACTTTGACTCAGAAGTTTAGGGAAATATCAACTCGGTAACCTCCACTTAATGACTCTTGGTGACATACTGATACCAAGCTTGTTATTGTGCTATGGTGTCACCAAACTACTTGATAATTTCTTTTTGATAGTGAACTCTTGCCTCTAGAGCTTATGGGTATGTGGTCTTGAAAACCTTATCCAACTCATCCTAAAGCATTCAAAACATGGTCTTGACTACGATAGGACAACCAATGTACTTTTGCATGTTTTCTTCACTCATCTCCAAGTCATCGTTGGTGGCCTCTCACCTTAGCTGCTACATGTACCTTTCAATCTCTAGTCGGACTTCGTTCTTCTCCTCAGCTTCATTGAGGGAATTGATTAATGAGAACTTGTGTGTTCTCACCATGACATCCAAAATATTATAAAACTATGCATATGAAGCCTATATGCTACTAACGAATGGGGCAATGGATCAACATCCGGATCCTTGCTTTGTCTAGCTCTACCTGTAGCTTCATCATCTTTTGCAAGTGAAGCGGGGCTCCCTTGTACCTCATTGTCCATTCTTGCACATGGGCAGTGGAAGCATGTATGTCCCCGATATTCTAAACAATATTTATACTCTGCCACTGGAAACCATATAGATGGACAACCGTCTTATGCACAGTGACAAATCCATCATAGAGTTTCCACATGGTGGCCTCAAGTGTTGATACTTCAACAAGTATTTCTTTCCTCATCTCTACAATTGTGGATATGTTGATGGTATTGGACCCACCAACATGTCAAGGGATATCCCCCATAATAATTCCTAACTAGACCTCAGACCATTTGGAGTAGGACTCCTAATAGTGGGTAGTAAAAAAATGCCTTGACTGCGATAGTGAACAGAGGTAAGTGTGATATTTGTCGAAAGCAAGTGTGTGACCTTCCAGTGAGTCAAGTGAAATTCATGGGGTTTCTAACACATGGAGGGGAAGAGGAAGTGTGTCCCTTAGGAGCCTATAATGGTACACAACCTAAAAGGAACACACGAGTTGAATGACATGACGAGCTGGAAAAGAGAATAGTCCACAATCCAAAGTGACGGGTTAAGCAAACAACATGTTTGCAACAAGATTCATACAATTGCATACAAAATAGTTCATACATAAGTGTGTAAGTTAAATATAAACATTGCTAAAGCAAGTAGAATAGTACAACTATAGTAACAACATATGCATGAAAGTAGGTTGGCTCTGATATATATTATATTAAGTGAAAGTTCCATCCATACATACACCATTGACAACCACTAGCCCCAATAATGGAACATTACAGTAAACATTGCCTAGTCATCCAAAGAGATGTAATCACTCTATGCTATGGAGAATCTAAGGTTTATCACAATATACTCCAAGCATTCTCTAAGCAATGCCTAGCCAAACAATTGGCTCCCAAAAGCCTATACTATGAGTTATGAGGTTCTATATATAGAAAATGGCAGGGTGACCCTTGACATTCCCCTTTGAATCTTGGACTACCCTCATAACTCTTCACATTACAAAAGTGACTGTTCACTTTCCACTAATGACACTTGGAATTTAACTTACAATATTTTTACAATAATATAATTCCAAATATACCCATGTGGTAAACAAATAGGCTTGAGTCAACTTGAGTAGACAAACAACATCATTTGGGGTCTTGTGGAAAGACCAGCTCAGTAACCTCCTCGCGGTAATCTTTGCTGACAAATTGATACCAAGCTTGGTACTACATTATTATGTCCCCGTACTATTTGATGACATATTTTTCGAAGTGGACTCTTGCCTCCATGGCTTATGCATATATGGTTTTGTAACCTTTTTCGAGCTCATCCTGAAGCATGCACAACATTGTCATGATTGTGGCTTGATCACTGATGTACCTTTGCATATTTTCTATGTCGAGTTGCAAATCATCACTGCTGGCTATGCGGATCAACTTCTTTATGTACTTGTCGACATGCAACATGACTTGGTTCTTCCTCATGACCTGGGTGAGGGTTCTAATAGAAGGGATCTTGTGTGTTCACACCATGACATCCAACCACGGGGGACTCACTCAGTGAAACTATGAAATATCACGTGCATTCGTGGAGTATTAAATAATACCCTTAATTTGACTACATATTGGAAAATCCCTCTAAAAATCTTATTATTTAACCCCCTACCAATATTAACCCAATACAACTTCCCAATTTAAAAAACGCCTACTTTCACTAGATATTGTAGGTACCATTTTTTTATCAACGTTGTTTATACTCTATATTTTTTCATTAAATTTAAGCTACATTTTTTATATTTTCCAATATACAAACCCTTTACCCCCTATATATCCCCAAATATATTATGTAATTTTTTCCTCAATATATATCCCCAAATATGAACCCACGTGGTATGAAATTTCTCCCCTAGTGAAGCCCTCGTGCGTCCAACCTCCTGAACAACAATGCATAGGGAGCCTCAATGCTAGTGATAATTGGAGGGAGTTGCTCATAGCTCCATATCAACACTAAATCTGTTCTTTGTCTAACACATCCTTTGCCTTCATCCTCTTTTGAAAGTAAATCGGAGATCCCTTGTACCTCATTTTCCATTCCTGCATTTGTGCACTAGTAGTGTGAATGTCTTTGAGAGTTTTGGTTGTATGCATGTACTACTGTTCAAAATCATATAAATGGACAACTGCTTTGTGCAGAGTGAAAAATATTCTATACAGTATCCACATGGTGGCCTCCAAAGTTGATATCTATGCCACTATTTATTTATTCATCTCCATCATGGCAGATCTCGTGGATTTTTCTTTTCTCTACTTGGACTCTTGCAAGTCCTTAGCCATTCGATCATTCTCTACTCTCACGAACTTAACTGTTGAACTCGTGGATTTCACGTAAGCCTTAGAAGCTTTGGCCATGGAAATTAGATGTCTTCTAACATCTGGTACAATCACCCTTTCTGCACTGTGTGTAGGCGATGTATGATCATATGAGAGTTTCTTTCTTCATGTCTAAACAATCCTCTGTTGTGTCCCTTCAAATTCCATATTGTACACATCTGTCTTCAGATCATATTCAAGGAGAAAAACTTCTCCAAGATAGAGCATGCATCACCCATAATCTTACCAGCCCATGATTTGTAAGAACCACTAATGTTTTGAAAACCACCTGACAGATTTTTCCATTAAGTGCAAGTTGCTCCATAGGCGGTATGGCATGTTCAAAGAATGAACCTGTGTATGCCAAAACTGAAGGTGTGTAGGAAGTTTGAAATGATATTTAAAAAATGTATAAAAACGACCTTCATAGGTAACATACCTCATTAAAAAATATGCCACCTCACCCCATGGATATGGCAATAATTTATGATCATACCCTCTTCCTTTCTGGACCACTCTCTCTTGAACCTATAAAAATAATTCTAGAAACGGTGATAGAGGAGACTTCTGAGAGAACCATTTCTGACCTCTTTCTTGTAATCCTTTCTAGACCACTCTCTCCCGAACCTATAAAAATAATTCTAGAAATGCTGATAGAGGAGACTTCTGAGAGAACCATTTCTGACCTCTTTCTTGTAATCCATTAACAATTGAAACACCTTCCTATGTGACAGAAACATCCAATCCACGAACTTTAGAGTGATTTCCTTCTATTTTTAACACAAATTCCATTGTGATGGCTTCATCAAATCCTTGTAGTCTATCAAAATACACATGCCATCCTGCATTCAAGAAAATTTGAAAAACATCTGCATTGCATCGAACCTGCTCTATATTCTTTAGCTCGTATCTCATAGCCTGTCCGCCCATTCTGAAATGGATTGTAACAACATTTTGGAGTAACAACAAGACGTCGAGAAGGAGTTCCACCAAGTAGATTTGTAGTGAGAGTTTTTGACATGGATGGAGTGCAGTGAAATTTTGTGATAGGGATGGATTGCAATGAGAGTAAAAAGCGGAAGGATACGATGAAGATATGGAAAAATCACGACGAATAATGGATAATAATGGAAATAAATAATGGTAATTTTTTCATAGCATTGAAAAAGACAGTGAATTAGTACAACAATACTAATTTCAAGTCCTGATGCATATGGACATCGTGCGAAATATGGTGGAGAATCGTGCTTAGAACAAGGTTTGATAAAAGTAATAATGAGCCATTATTATAGTACCTCCCCCCAACTAACGGATGACCTTACATGGTCATGTTGAGTCATGTCACATGAATTATTGAATCAAATTCACAAAGTCGATCAGGGACATACCTGGGTGCCTTACCTTGTTAGAGTAACAACATTGGGGGAGTAATAACATTGGGGGAGTAAAAACACCCACGGAGTAACAACACCGGAATACTTAGATGAAATTGCAATAGAGTAGCAACATTGGAGGAGTAACAAAACCAAAGGAGTAACAACATCGGAATACTTCGATGAAATGGCGATAGAGTAACAACATCAGTGGAATAACAACACCAAAAGAGTAACAACTTCGAAATACTTAGATGAAATCGCAATAGAGTAATGAGCATCGGTGGAGTAACAACAGCAAAGGGGTAACATCACTAGAATACTTAGGCAAAATTGCCATCGTCATAATACTAGCACTGGAGAAGTAACAATGCCAATGAGGTACTTGTAGGAAAAAGATTAATAGAGTAGTAACAACATTATATATATATATATATATATATATATATATATATAGATAGATAGATAGATGTATGTATGTATGTATATGTATATGTATATGTATATGTATATGTGTGTGTGCACGTGTGTGTGTGTATGTATTTTTTATTTTTATTATTATTATTATTATATTATTATTATTATTATTATTATTAATTGAGGGTGTAGAGGAGGAATTTCCTGTACTAATAACTTCAAAACCAGAGTTATCAGAGAGATATTTGATAAATGATTCTTTTGAAGCTAGACGGTGATATAATCTGAGGCGTTGTCCATTAACGATCAAAGGAGTATGTGCCTCATAAATCGTGATAAGTCTAATAGTCCCATTATCAAACACTGTATAAACTTCATATGGTCCCATCCAGTTGGAGCAGAGTTTTCCTATAAAATTCTTGAACCGAGAATCATAGAGTAATGCCCAATACCCTCTTTGAAACACATTTTTCTTAATGAATTTATCATGCCATTTAGTTTGTTTCTGCTGAATTGCAGCAATGTTCTCGATAGCTACCAAACGAGTTTCATCCAACTCATTCAGCTATTCTAGCTGGCGTTTTTGGGCTTTTGAAAGATCTAAACCTACTTCAAGGGCTATCCTGAGCATCTTAATTTTGAATTCCACTGAAAACAAAGGGTATTTCCCATATAAAAGCTCATATGGTGAAAACCATGTTGTGTTCTTTCATGTTGTTCTATACGCCCACAATGCCTCAAGAAGTTTTTCAGCCCAATTCTGACGATGGTTTACTATAGTATTTATAAGAGTATTCTCTAGTACCTTTTTTTTGCTCTCAACTTGACCACTGACTTGAGGGTGATATGGAGATGTTACCCTATGCTTCATTCCATATTTCTTCATGAGTCCTGCTACCAGATGCTTTGTAAATTGTTCCCCTCCATCTACAACTATATCTCTAGGAGCTTTGTACCATGCAAGAATTTCTTCAAATAAAACTTTCGATACAACCCATTCCATTGGTTTCACAATAGCCTTAGCCTCTACCCACTTTGTTATGTAGTTTATGGAAACTAGAATGTGAACTTTTTGTTGTGAATACGTATTAAATGGTGCGACGAAATAAATAACCCATTTTTTCAAAGGGCTTAAGAGCCAGTTGAGGTTGTAATAACATTTCATCTACCCAACCAGGTTGACCCATCTGCTAGAAACTATCGCACACTCTCACATATTTCCTTGCATCACAAAAAATAGAAGGCCAATAGTATCCCATTTGCAACACCTTATGTCCTCTCTACTTGTCTGCAAAATTCCCCCCACAGGTGCCATCATGAGCAGCTCTTAGAGAATGATAGATTTCATCTCACTTATGCAGTGCCAAATATTCTTATAAGATCTTATATAGAAGAGATATCCCTCTCTCCTTGAATAACGAGCACTATGATGGATAATCCTTCATTGTTCTCTGTAAGGAAAGTGTTGAGGCACTTTTCCTGTAGCAATAAAATTAGCTATATCTGCATACCACAGAGTGTGAGTAGAAATTGCAAAAAGATGTTCGTCTGGAAAACTTTCCTCTACAAGTGTATCTTCATCACTAGTATACATCCTAGATAGGAAATTTACGACTACGTTATCTTTCCCTTCTCTTTCTACAATGGTAATATCAAATTCCTGAATTAACAACAACCATCTTGTAATACAACTAGGGGTTATTGGTTTATTCATTAGATACATGATAGTTGTATGATTAGTGTGCACGAAAGTAGGATATCTTGTGATGTAATGCCGAAATTTATTAACAGCATAAATAACAACCAATAACTCTTTTTTTGCTACCGTATAATTTAATTAAGCATGGGTCAAGTTCTTGCTGACATAGTAAATTGCATATGACTTCTTGTCCTCCTGCTACACCATAACCACCCCTACTATTGTTTGAGAAGCATCAGTAGAGATATGGAATGGGAGCTTCCTGTCAGGACTGCATAGTATTGGAGCCTTGCAAACTAGTTCTTTGATTTCTACGAAAGCTGCTTCACATTCATCTCTCCACACAAATTCTGCATCTTTAGGAAACAATTGAAAAAGCAGTAATGCTATTTTAGAAAGAAGACATCCTACAAGAAATTCAAGAATTTCTCAACCTTTTTAAACAAGTGTTTATTGTGGAGGACTTACAAGTTATAAAGGAAACAATTTCCCAATATGTTGTGGAGCCTGTAACAATATATACCAAGCTCATGAAACTTTCAAATAGAATACCCTATTAACAAATTCCCTAGAATGTATTGACAGAAATCGAGATGAGAAACAAATTAAGGTTATTATTGTTGCAAATGAGTACAAACATTAGCACACATATCTTCTAAAAGGATGGTATAGAGATGTGTAAGATATTTTTATAGCTAGATTGATAGAGTAGGGGAATTTATCTCTTCTATGTAATATGATAGTGGTAGAATAGAGACTAGAATAGAGTAGAGAATCTCATTGGAATATGAAAGCTCATGGGGTAAATCAAAATTCATAGCGGTAGACAAAAGGTCACCCAATATTATATAAATATGTCCTCATGACATAATGTAAAGTAATTTTCGTTTTGGACTCATTTTGTGCATATTGTATGAGAACTAATGGACCTTTTGTTAAATCCATGAATTTATATTCGTTTTCCACTTATGGATTTGATGGACTTCTCATGTGATGGTGCTATGGATATTTTAGCTTAATGTTTATAGATCTATGAAATTTGGTGTGTAGTTTCTTCATGTGTTATCAAGTATTGTGGGATTTCTCTTGTGCTAAATGGATGGTATATGATGCATTTACTTTATTTTTATGTCAATGAATTATTTCATTTACTTCAGAATTATATCATTGTAGAGTTGTGAGCTTAGTTATGCTTTCTTTGAGTTGATGATCTTGAAATTAGTCTAGATTGATAAACTTATCCTTGTGATGTGCATGGATTTGATTTGAAACTTTGCTAACACTTCTTTTAGTCAAATCCATGCCTTAATATTATGTTGTTTCTATTCATGGTACCTTATATGTTTAGTTTTCCATAGATATCTTACATGCATTCGTTAAAGCTTCATTTTTCTCTAACGACTAGCACTTCTTTTGTTCAAAGCGAATTTCAATCAATAGAATGGTAGTCAGAACTACATACTCGATAGGACCCCTAAACCAAATTGTGTAGAATCTAATGGGGATTCCACACCAGAGATACCCCATTATTGCTGGCAAAACATTCCTTCCCATTAACATCTCCTTTAGGAAATATTTACTTTCTCAAATCTGCCAATACTAAATCCCTTACTTCAAAACCTTGTTCTCTCCTATTTAGATATGATCTTTTCTTACATTTGAGGTTTCTTGCCTAGATTTTCTATTTCACTTGTTCATGGATCTCCTACATAGATAAAATAAATATTCTCTTGTTACATTTCCTTGTTCTTCTCTTCGCAAGTTCTCGAGTTCGTGCACTCCACTTGGATGCATATCATACATAATATGAAAAGGACTCTTGCCAATGATTATGTTAGGAGAATAATTGTAGGGAAGTTAAACCTAAGAAAGCACCTAATCCCACTACTTGTAATGTCTCCAACCAAGATCCTCAAGCTATGCTCCAAATTCTTGTTAACTACTTTAGTTTTCCCATCATTCTGAGGACAATAGGCTGAACTAAAGCTCAACTCACCTCCAAGCTTCTTCCATAAAATCCTATATGAAACTATACTCTTGGGAACTCCATCCAATCTAAATATTTCTATAAAGAACAAACTAGAAACACGGGTAGGGTCACTAATTTTAAAACAAGGGATGAAATGGTAAATTTTTGGAAATCTATCCACTACAACGAAGATCACACCATTACCCTTTTAAGTTTTTGGAAAACTCAATATGAAATCCATGCATACTCAATCCAATGGACTATATGGAATTGGTAATGGTATGTACCACCTTGTATTATGGCTCTTCCCTTTCACATGCTGGAAAATTCTATAGCTTCTCACAAACTTCTATACATTAGTCCTCATTTTCGGCAAAAAATAGAAATGCTTCACTCTTCATAAGTATTATCATAACAGAAGCTTCTTGCAAGACCTCCACTATGATTTTACTTAATTATATTCTTGTTCATTGGGCACTTTGGAATGTAGAGCTGATTGTTTTCTAACAATAATCATTCTTAAAGCATGTAATCAAGGCACAAACTAGTATCTTGGTTTCCTGGGATTTTAGAAGATCTATAGGCCTTTTTGAAATATGCAGCTTCCTCATATAACTCCTTCATGAAACTTTACTTGACACTCTCACATATTTAAATTCCTCCAACTTAAGGCATCAACAATTTTATTACCTTGGCCACTAATATGATTCAAAACTAAAGTGACATTTTGGGGATATTCAGTCCACTTGACATGTTTTTGACTAAAATTTGGTTGTTGCATACTGTATTATAGGGCATGATTATTTGTGTATAAAATAAACTCTTTTTACATTAAATAATTCCTCTATTTCTTTAAATCTTCTACCATAGTGTAAAACTACTTATCATAAGAAGTATATTTTCTTTTGCAGTCATTCAACTTCTTGTTGAAATAGGCTATGGGATTATTGTCTTTTCTCAATAGGACGTCAATCACATATCCATTGGCATTTCACTTTACTTGAAAATGTTGACAGAAATCTAGCAACATTAGAACAAGCTATTCTATAATCTTTTTCTTCAATAATTTAAAGCCCTTTTCCACTTCAACAGTCCATTAGAATGATTTTTTATAATTCTCTATTATATCCACAATTGGAGAACTCATTATGCTGAAATTCCTGATGAATTTCCTCTTAAACACAAGTTGTGAAAGCTTCTAACTTAAAAAATTCTTTTAGAAGAGGTTCAATCAATAATAGATATTACCTTCTTAGGATCCATTTTCAAACCATCCTTGGATATGAAAAACCCAATTATACAAGCTCTCTCTTGAGGAATGAAAATTTATTCAAATCAATGAAAAAATTCTCTTGCAGTAGCTTTCCCAATTCATACCTCAAATTCCTCAAGTGCTCTTTTTTGGACTTGTTGTAAACCAAGATATCATCTGAATATACAATCAGAAAATTTCCTATAAACTCCTTTAACACCTCCTTCGTGAATCTCATAAAGCTACTAGGTGCATTAGACAACCAAAATGGTATGAATGGCCATTAGTATAACCCATCATTGGTTTTAAACATTTTCTACCACTCATCTCCCTTTCTAATCATGTTCTAATGGTACCCACTCTTTAGATCAATTTTATAAAAACAACTATCTCCAATCAAACTACGCAACAAATAATCTATGTGAGTTAAAGGCAATCAATACTTTATTGTGGTCTTTTCCAATGCTCTAGAGTATGTACACAAGTGTAAATAACCATCTTTCCTATGACTTAGCATTTTCAACATTGCACATGGACTAAGATTTTCTATGATTAGTCCTTTATCTACGACAGTTCCTACTCTTGCTTTCTCATTTCATGATTAGTACTTTATCTACTGCAATTCCTACGCTTGCTTTCTCATTTCCTCATTCTCGTGAGGGGTCATTTTATATGAAGCTTTATTTGGTAAAATAACTCCATGTATCAAGTGAGTATGGTGACTTATACTCCTCATAGGTGGCAACTCATTATGCAAGTCTTCCACTCTAATATCATTATACTCAGTAAACATATCTTGAATCTCAAATGAAAAATCATTTAAAGAAGTGGAAGCAACAATTACCTTAGGTTTACGCACCAAAGTAAATATTACCTCATTATCTTCCACCTATTGTAAAAACTCTTTCCCACCTAACAACAATTCCTTCACTAGTAGAAAATGGTGAAATTAGTGACTAGGTGACTAAAAACGTTAGTCACCACAACTTTTCCAAGTGAAGTACTACCAAAAATCAGCAATATTAAGAGGCCCAACTAAAAATGACTAACATAAATGACTATTTTAGTCACTAGTTAAAATATACGACTAGCTAATAAGTAATACTACTAAAAATGACTAACATAAATGACTAATTTAGTCTATGAAAAAAATATGACTACCTAACAAAAACTACAATAATATGAATTAGTCATTAAAGTTAGTAATTTTAATTACATCAATTCAACAATCTAAACATATAAGTCATAGGGGATTCAAAGGTTGTTTTAGATTGGGTGAAAGGTTATATTTGCTTATACACTTATTTATTGGATCAAGCGATGATTAAAATTATGGAGCTTATTATGATCTTTAGGTTCATATCATTTGATCACATTCAGAGGGAATCAAATTCAAAGGTTGACAAATTATCGAAAATGGGAGTGGGCCAACACCACCTTTTGCAACACGACATGACCACCTATATATGTTGCAAAAACCTTTCCAACTTATTTAATTGGCTGCACATATATTTCACATTTCTTCTTCATTTCAAAAAGTGGTAGTGCTAAGGAGAGGGCATGAGCTTTGGTCAAAGAATGTTCACTTAGTACCACTACCAAATTTCCTTCATGCAACTTGCATGATGATAAATGGATGACATTTGAATGTTAGAAACATGTAAGTAGTCCATATTAAACTTTGTTGACTTCATTGTCCTTAGAAACAATGCCAATTTTGAATATTTCCTTTATTTATCATCGCAAACACATAACTCTTTGTTGTCCCAAACATAGTTAATATTGTTGGTGTATGATCTCTTAATTGTGGAATGGTCTCTTGATGATGATAATGAACTCTTAATCTCCAATGCTCATGAATAGGATGAATGAACGATCTAATTCCTTACCTGTATACACAACTTATGATTCATTTTCTATTTTTATTGTGTCATTGTATATATGCTTCAATAGCATCTCATGCTATATGGTTAATTGAGCAAGATTTATCTTTCATTTTTCAAGTATAATTTGGTCTCATGAATAAGCATAGTTCTGTAATTAAAATCATTCAAAATTTGACAATTCATGGTTTGTTTTGTTATTTGCACACTTATCCTTGACCTTTTACTTTGAGAGTGAGTAGTGTCAAATCACTAATCTTCGTTAAGGGACTTCCTTTCATTACTCAATGACCTATCTTAGCTCGATATTTAAGGATTCCCCCCTAGATAAGGATATCCTTCTTGTAGTCTAAAGAGTGTGAGAAGGCCACCAAGGTGAAATTGGGTAGCTTGTTTGATGGGTGGGGTCAAGATTTTTTTTTTCTATGAGAGTGTTTGAGTGGAGATACACTTCAGAAAATGCTTACAAGAAAATTAGTTTCATTTATTTCCATCACCTAAACTACTTCCAATAAAATCACGTGTTTTTAATAAAGTCTAATTTTGATAAATAATTAATTCAATAAAATTAAAAAATAAGATTATTATGATTATTGTTATTTTTTGTATATGGGAGAATATAAAACTAAGCATGTGTACT